>JAHWFP010089364.1:0-19750 GCA_023313725.1 Lithobius niger
TTCTTCTTCTACTATTACTCCAGACCTATTTGCCAAGGTTTTTAGTTGTACGTTTAATTTTCCGCTAATTTATGTAAATTGTGATTAAAACGGTGATTGGTTATTGAGCCAAAATGGTAGATTAATTTTGACCTTTGAAAGTCAATATCTCCAAATCCCTTGCCCAATTTTATTGATATCGAACTTAAAAGTACAAAATTTCAAACGAATCGGCCAATGGGTTAAAATGTTATCGTGAAGACAGCTGGAATGACAGAAAGAGGGACGACAGACCCACAGGATGAGAAATTCCCTACCACTGCTCCGCAAGCATTGAAAATTCAAAATTTGCATGACGTCATTTCTGTACGGCCATTAAGTCTTGAGTGAAGTCTGTTAACACATTCATGAGCATTTGAGTTAAGTGTACTTTGTCACCACTGGCTAACTATACTATAATTGTGTTGTTTCCTATAGTTTATAGTACAGTAGGGACTTAAGACAGTAGGGTATTCGACCAAACTGTATCCAAAAAATAAGTCAGATAAACTCCTAATATCCTACTCCTAAAACGAATATATGATGTAGCAATAAAAGCAACAACAGTAAAATGCGAATTCTTTTATTTTCTGATAATTACACAAATAATTAAAAAAAAACATGAGGATGATTTTTTTGGCATAGTTATTTGCGTTTGCAATACAAGTATAAAACATTATTACTATTATTTCCATAAATTAATTCAATTTTTATATTAACCAAGAAGCCGAGTGTTACAGATAGGAAAAACAAACCAGCCCTATAAAAGAAATCCTACAATGTTTACATGAATTAAAAAGATTGGGCTCACTTAAAAAATGATCACAGGTGATCCGAACCGACATCTTCACAGATGGTCATACCGAATAAATTTGTGAAGTTGTTGAATTCTTCGATTTTTTTGGTTTTTTTTTTGTTTTTTTGTTTTTTTATTTCTTTTCAATTGCAGCACATTTCAAAAAGTAAGCAGGCCTCAACTTCATTTCTGTCGTCCTGAGAGAGTAAGATTTTCCCCTAAAGCCATCGGCCCAAACCACTCCATCGGGAGCAAAAGTCACGTCGTCGAGTTTGTAGAGGCCGTTGATGCTGCCTTGACAACTTTCAGTCGAATACCACCAACCTCCTTTAAAATTTCTGGCACAGCTACTCTGATCATTCTTGTCCAAAGCAGCAAAGGTTGAATTGCTGACCATTGAGTCACCTATAATTCAAGAAGAAAAGGTTAATTCTGTCAGGGCAATTTTACGCCCCCACCGAAATTTTACTCACGAACGCAATTTTACACCCTTCACCGTAACTTTACCCCTCACTACGACGAAAAATTACAGTCCAACTCTTCAAACTAAAACGAAAATAATAAATTGTATGCCTCCACGCAAATTTTACCCTGTCGCCAGTGTTATTTAACCCCCCCTCCCCCTACGCAGTTTTACTCCTTTCCCAATAGAACGAAAACAGTCAAACTCTTAATCAAAAACGAAAACTATAAATGTGACGCCCCCAGCGCAAATTTACCCCTCTGCCACTGCAATTGAACCCCTTGTGAATTTACCCCCACCTCAACTTCCAAACACGTTGAAAGAATACAGTCCAACTGTGAAACTAAAACGAAACACTAAAAAAGCCACACATAAAAATGAAAGTTGGGTAAGCGTTTTACGCCCCCTTGTTTTTTTTTCATTGTATTTTTTTTTTTTTGGTGAGGGGGAGGGGCACCCTGATCCTACCCCCTGCTGGACATCTTTTCCTGGTCTGGAATGTTTGGCCAAATCGGAAGCTTCGCTTTCTCGTATGATTTGTAGCCAATCTATTGAAATAAAAAAGTTACTATGCCTAGACTTGATTCAGCCAAGTAAACCAACGGATTTGCGAACTGCGAACATAAAAATCAGCCTTTTAAAATTCCTTACAGGGTGAATGTATTTTTTAGTATAGCTAGGAATGACCAAACGGCTTATGTGATGTCATTTCGTCATACACGAATCGAACACGTGTGCAAGACTGTGCCTGCTGCAAAACTGCCGATCGAGTTACACGGAATGTGATGCAAAACTGATTTTAAACTTTGAAGTCCACAAATCGTTTTGTAAATGTCACATAAGTTGTATTTTGCAAATAGTGTTATAGTTTTCCGTTTATGAAAAGTTTTACTTGGTTACCAGCAGCACGTTGTTGCTCCGGAATTCCTTAATTATTCAAGATTCCAAATTTACACTGGTGGATGTTAGATCGTTAAATTCAAAAAGTATAATTTCCTATAATAATAATAACTATTTATTGTCAGTAAGTACAAATGGAGTCAAAAGGGCAAGCCACTTACAATCTCCAGAGTTAGAAAAAATAAATACCAAAATACCAATAAATCAATGCAATTTAAAAAAGCAAACAAAACTGGGATACCATACTGGGACACCATACTGGGATACCATACTGGGACACCATACGCAAAAAGATAAAAAAGGTAAAACACAAAAGACTAAAATCTAAATTACCCAATACCCAAACCAAAAAGATTATCAAGAAAAGTTATGCTAGTTTCCTAGGCAGGAAGTTAGAGAGGTTTACCATTTTAAGGCGGGATTTGAAACTAACAATACAGTTAGCCTTCACCACATGCACAGGAAGGGAATTCCAACATGCCACCACGCGATTACAAAAGAAACATTTTCTCGCGTTGGATCTGCACGTGCCAACAACGAGTTTCCAGGGGTGATCTGTGTCACGATCTGAGGAACGGCGTTAAAAAAAATTATATATATACCTAAAAGACCCTGCATTAATAGATAAGTAAAACACAGGTCGGCCTCAAATCGAGCCTTTCCAGGCTTAGGATAGCCAAACGCTCAGTGTAGGTTGTTTGTCCGAGAACACACTTAAATATTTGGTAAAATATTTCTTCCAAAATAATTGATTGATTCATGAAAAATTCAAGCTGAACAATACTTTTGGGGGTTTCAATCGATAGAAAATTTCATTCCAATCCGACCTTTTTTGGACTCCACCCCTGACTAACAAAGTACAACAAAGCAATCGACTTTTGCAATTTGGTGTTCTGCCAACCTGGCCTCATTTCACACCACCCATGTTTATACGGTTGTTAATAATACGTTTGTTGCAAACGCAACCGGAATGGAGGGACCTGGTGGTCACTAACTGCCACCCGAAGTTAAAACAAAAACAAAACTTTAAGACTTTAAAAGTTTAAAACGAAGACGTTGGACCGGCTAGAGAGGAAGGGTAGTCGGTTGAGGTCACGAATGCCTTACCACCAAGGTTAGACCTACCAGGAACACAATGGTCCACGATGGTATTGCCAAACGTGAGAGACTAGTCAGGGGTAAGCCGTATCATTGTCAATGTTTATTAAAACATAAAAATAATGCATCTCAGTTTAAACCTTGGCCAAAACCAATTGTCAATCTTTATTAAGATAAAATAATAATAATAAATAAGCTATAGGAAAGACATCACCAGGAACAAGCAGGCATTACACCAATCCAACAATCACCACCCAACTAACAGGCCACAACATAACTGGGTCTTTTCAAATATTTGGCTAAGTTAAACTCGTCAAGATGACATCTAAAGCTGTAGACGGAAGCAGCCGTAACGATCCGCTCTGATAAAGCATTCCACACTGGGACCGCCCTAACAGAAAAAAAATACTTCTGGCAATTAATTCTGACCGAGGGAAGAAGTAATTTATAGCTATGACCCCTAGTCCTGCTCACATGGCCAAGGTCAAAGAATGGTAAATCTATCTCCATAAAGCCTTTTAAATGTTAAAATTAGGTCAGCCTTAAGTCGGCGCAATTCAAGGGAGTTCAGCTCGAGACGCTTCGAATACAGATAGTAAGGCAGCTGAGCACGGCCATGAAGTCCTTTTGTAAAAGGATGCTGCACCGATTCCAAATGGCCAATGTCTCGCAACAGGTAAGGGAACCAAACAAGTGAAGCATACTCCAAAAGCAGGCGAACATAATTTTAAAAGCACGGACTTTTGTTTCAACACTGCCAGAATTCAAAATCCGGTTCACAATTCCCACACGACGATAAGCATTTGCTATATACGTGATCACAGAGGGTGGTGGATTTTAAGGAGGAGTCAACCCGAACACCGAGAAAAGGATTTACACTTATAATCCGAAATAGGAAGCTCACAATTCACAGACCAATGAGAGACAAACTTAATCTCGAGTGCTATTGATATTTTGAGGTCAAGTTTACAATGGCAGAATGCAGGTTTAGGTCATCAGCAAATTTTTCCTGACTTGCTTTGAATTGGTTGCAACACAAGTTATTTAAATATAAAATGAACAGATATGGCCCTAAAACCGACCCTTGTGTAAACCCAATGATAACCTACACTGATTCCGAAAACGAGTTTCCAATTTTCACACGTTGGGTACGCCCAAGCAAAAAGGCCTCAAAGCCAGGTTAAGAGTGCTCCAATCAAAACCATAAAATCTGAGTTTAAAGTGAAGTTTTCGGGGGCTTTTTTAAGATCGAAAAGTACTACATCTAATGAACACCAATGTTCAGATCTTCGGTCCATCGATCCAGGGCCGAAGCGACTGGGGGGGGGGGGGGGTTCCCCCCCCCCCAAAAAAAAATTCAAGAAACGCATACAGTTGGCAAATTCGAGTTGCCGAGTTGGCAAACTCGGATAAATTTTCACTGCAAATTCCCGTTTCTACGAGTACTGGTTAATTATTATCATCATTTGGTCAGTTTGAGAGTAAAGTTTAAAATACATTTTTTTTCATCAGTTTTCGCAACACTTCTGTGTAGCGTGGGAGTAACTGAAACGCTGCCCCTGATAATTTCTGATTGCTTCCCTGCACCTTTTCTCATATCCACGGGACTAGTAAGAGCTCATAGTAAGAGCTTGGTAAGAGTATGTGAGCTCATAGCTTGGATGTAACGGGTGAGGAAAAAAAGCTCCGCAAAAATTTGTGTAGTTGGCGAAATTGAAAATTTACTTGGACGTTTTGTTTGCTGTGTCACCACCATGACTTATCATAGATAATGTAGAAAATAAAAACAAAAGTTGCACAAAACTGTATCCCCACCGAGCTTGAAGTCGTAATAACAATCAACTTCGCGAAAATCGTACACAGTTGGCAAAACTAAAAACTGGGTTGGCTATTTTACTTCTTATAGTTCTTCGGTTATAGACAGTGTCGCTCAGAAGGGTTTCAGTGTGGAGCTACTCGTAACTGGTATTTTAGGAGGGTAGAAAATTACTGATGTATTAATATACCAAACACAACATCACTGCCAGGATTTAAAACGTTTCTTAAGTAAAGCAGACACATTAACAAACTCTGCATAAAACAAAACTTAGTAAGGACTTCTGCATAGTTATCGCAGTCTGAAGTTGTGACCAAAAATTAATGCAGAGTTGCCTAATTGATTTACTAGTTCGTCTGCCGGCCCATCAGTGCTTGGTTTTAGTTAAAAAAGAAACGTGAACTAAAGCCGTACTTCATGAAAACCGGCTAAAGTAGGCAAAATCAAAAACCGAGTTGGAAAAATTGAATAAGCTGTTTGATTTTCTGTTGTCCTTTTTCTGTTAACCTATCGCCACTAAAATTTGAATTAGTATTAATGCAGAAACAACTACATTTTCCAAATCAAACTTGTTAAAAATTTTAACAATTTCGAAGGTCCAAAATTTGACAGTAAGAGTTCATAACATCCCATATTAAAGGACAAAAACAGCCCAAGGCCACGAAATGAGGGCAAAAATTACTCTAAGGGATCGGTAATTATTTATCGTCGGGGAAGGCCAGAGGAAATGGGGTGAGGTCCTGAATTTTTTGGACCCCCTCGAGGGGTCATCAGTTGGTCAGGTCCCGTCAAAAGGGGAGGGGGAGTGTCAAAAACACATTGTCCAACTGGAAGAAAAGGTCATTTTTGGAACTCAAAAATGGCACTCTCAGCAGTCAAAATTTCCAAAAGTGACTGAGCTTCTGGGGGACAACCCCCCCCCCCCAGAACCCCCATGTTACAACTTTTAGTACTATTACTGCAAG
This sequence comes from Lithobius niger, assembly GCA_023313725.1. Classification (NCBI taxonomy): domain Eukaryota; kingdom Metazoa; phylum Arthropoda; class Chilopoda; order Lithobiomorpha; family Lithobiidae; genus Lithobius; species Lithobius niger. Next base: position 6,057 of record JAHWFP010089364.1, read on the forward strand.
TATAGATTTTACAAAGAACTTTGTAAAAAAAAAAAACGCTTGGCACCTAGTTTCTCGTCTTCTTGATGACCGCTCCCTAAGATCCCCTGAATCAATGGAAAAAATTAAATTCGGCACGTTGATTTCAAATGTGGAAACTTTTCTGCAATAATACCTCAAGTTATTTTGACAAAACTTAAGTAAAAGGTTTCGCCATATCTTTCATCTTTCGACGCCCATTGTTTTAAAATTGGAGCAAGTTTTTTTTTTTACAATAATACCTCTAGGCCTAGTTGCTTGGGATAAAACTGAGAAAAACATTTCATTATTTTTCGATTGTCCATTTAAAAAAAAGCCACACCCCTCCCCTGCTGCCCATGCTTGCACACAGGAGTCATCGTCATTCATTATAGCATAATGGTCCAAAATGTACAATTAAGCCAACCCCCAATCGTCAATGGCCAGCTGGCCTGTTTATATAATTTTAAACTGAACTCCGTTTAATTTAATTTGGAAAAAAAATATAAAAAAAACATCTAAAAAAAACACAATAGGTCACAATAAAATGTTTACGAAACTTACAATCCTAAAGACTGAATAAAAAAAAAATCACCAAAATTTGCTTGACAATTTGTTACATCTGTGTTCACTGGAAGCTAGAAACAGGCACTAAAATAGCGTAAAATGCTTCAGCTTCCGGGGCTCTCCCCTGACCCCGCTGGGGGAGCTTACAGCGCTCCCCAGACCCCCTATCTGAATTTGCTGGAGCCCTCTAAAAGTACCTTATTGGAAGCACTACTGTCATTTTTTATACCAGTTGGCAAAACCATGAGTTGACAATATGAGTCTCCCCCCCCCCAACCAAGTGCTCTTCGCTACGGCCCTGCACCGATCTAATGCCCCCAGTAGCTGATGAATAATGGAGGGACCACCCACAAAGCCAAGTTGATCGTTCCAAATCAACCTGTGAGTTTTAGAATAAACCGACAAATTGGTTTAGAAATTATGCTTGTTGTTTTTGAAATTATGTTACCAGTTAATGTATTAAACTGTTTTCATTTCTAACTGATTTCCGTTGTCCTCACGTTGTACAGTGATGTTAGTGAAGACAAACAATTAACGAAAGCTTCGAAGTTGGCTTAGCAGCCATAACGAAGTTCGTAGCTACCAGCCAAGCCATTGGTTTGTCGGCGCGTGACGTAACTATACAACAACCGACTGCGATGAACTACGTGTACATTAGTTGTCATAGCGACAGTCGGTCGTTTGCAGAAAGAGTTGAGGTCTGATGGGACATTAAGCAAACAATGTAATGATGTATTTATTTACTGGACGGATTGCTGTTATTGAATGTTTTATCAACGTGTCGAAGTCATAACGTTACGAAAACAGCAGTTATAGCAGAAAATCCAACCTGTTTTGGTACTACTACCAGCACTATAAATCAGCAGTTAACAGAAAATAGTTACGGACCTGCATCTCCCCTGTATCCAGCAATGGTGGTTTTGTATTCATTATCCTTGTCACCAACTGAAAAGTGGGTGTATGTGGCCGAACGAACACCTCCATCCCAATCTGACAATTCCACTCGTAATCCTACGTTGTCCTGATTTGTCAACACAAAGATGCGATCGTTACCTAAAGGGAGATTAAGTATATTTCAATCTATTATTAAGATCATAGTTCGTTTCTCAATGGGATAAACTGCATCACTAAAAAGATATAATATGAGCGTGCATATTTGTTCAGCTATAACTCTGGATATAACGCACATAATTATAAATATCATAAAATTGGCAAAAATATTTAATTTTCTTGCTGTTAGTTGTATTCTTTCGTTGTAGCTTAACTTTTTTTTACTCTAATGTGCGAGAAGAAAAAAACCCGAAAGGCTGTTTGTAATGTGAAAGCTAGGCAAACCCTTAAAAAAAATACATTCATATAAATAATCAATGTACAATTCAGAAAATTGCATTTGTTTAAGCACTGTTGTGTTTTACGAATTAGAATATTCAATCATATATTTTATGTTACGAGTGGTATACGAGCAGTTTTTGTGTGAAAATATACGATTGAATATTTTAATTCACAAAGCACTACTGCACTGAAACAGATGAAATTTTCTCAAGTGTACATTTGATTATTTCAATTAAAAATCATACATTTTTAACCGTGTACATTTTAACAAATAAAATGAAACTTCAATCTTGTAACTCTTATTCACGGCACACTGGACGTTTTTATTTGTAATTCTGTTACTGGCATACTTGACTGTGTACCAACCTAACCAGAATTCATGGCGTAGATCACCAAATCCAGTCCGGTATTCTTCCCACTTTCTGTTAAAATATGTTTTGTACCAGGCATTAGTTCGGCGTTGAATAACCTGAAAGATGCAACAAGACAAAAAATGAAGACAAACGAACGGGCAGTTAGGACGTAGAATTATCCACAACGTTTCATACCGTGTGTACGGCAACGTGTGTTTATTGTTTTCTCCGGTGTTTATGCACCAGTGGCGGAACTACCGGAGGAGGGAGAGAGCAATTGCCCACCCTGCACTCCCTCCCCCCTCCCCCATCATTTTTAGGTCTGTGATGTTCAATGCATTATTTATTATACGCCCCCGTCTTAAAATTTTGAAATTTTGAAATTCGACCCAGCCAAATCCGAGATCCAGAGAGGGGTCAAATCCGAATCCGAGATCAGCAAAATAGACAACTTCTTGTTCTTCTGGGAATATACCTTTCGTCTGTCTTCTTTCCAAGTCAAACTACACCTCCTAAAATAATGCGAATATATAGAGACAAAGCAGAGCTTCCTATTTAGGCATGTGCCTTTTCTAGGTTATTTTAGTTTAACTGAAATAGTTATTTAGAAACAAGTCATCATCGTGCTTACTGAAACTATGTTATTTTGCTGATTTAAAAAACAAATTTTTTTTACTGTAACCAAATTCTCTCAACGAACATTGCCGGCGTAACTAACAATCTTATTATTCGGTTTGCTCACAAATCCTACTTGTTAAATGTTGATGCATATTGAGCTTCCTGTACAGCAGCTGTTCCTAATAATCCGAGCTGGAAGGCACCTCATATTCTGTGTACATGCGAGCCCTACACCATAGCGTGGATAATTACGCCAACTGTTAGTAGATAGGAACCCTACCATCTTCGAATGAAAGTACGGTGTTTCTAACCTACGTCTGAAACCGGGAAAATTCCGATTTCTTTCAAATTTTGCACATAGACAAGCCAGCTATTGGTTGATATCAGATGAAACAATGATTGCAACATCGTCGTTGTTACTCTGTAATGGCCGCCATATTGAAATCGGGCCATTTTGAAATTATGTTTATTATCGTCTGATTTCCTTCAAGTTAAGAATATAGGCGAAGTAGTTGATACCAAGTGAACCAGTGAATGTGCCATCGTCACTAGTAGTATCTAATGGCCACTATATGTTAAAATTGAGTAGCCATTTTGGAATTATGCTTATTTCCGTCAAATTTCCTTCAAATTTACAACGGAGACGAAATACTTGATACCAAGTGCAACAGTGAATGTGCCATCGTCAATAGTAATCTCTAATGGACACAATCTTAAAATACGGTGGTCATTTTGCAATTATGCTTATTATAGTCCGATTTCGCTCAAATTTAGAATATAGACGATATAGTTTATACCGACTGAAACAGCCATATTGAACAGACTGAATGAGCCATATTCGCTTGTAATCTGTAATGGTCACCATCTTGAAATCAGATGGCCTTTTTGAAATTATGCTTTTACAGTTGATTTCCCTCAAATTTAGAATAAAAATGATGTAGTTGTTAGCAATTGAACAGTGAATGTGCTATCGCCATTATTAATCCACCCAAAACCAAAAACCCCAAGTTTCCAAAAACGACCGGCCTTTGAAGGTATTTTTTTTTTATTATTAATTTCTTTGAGCCTTAAGCCAGCCGAAGCAACTTAATGCTTGTATGGCTGAATCGGCTCAATTTTAAACATTACCAGACTTTTAGAGAAGAAGAAATATCTGGTAAAGGGAGGTGCCAACCCGGGGATTCGATCCAGGAAACCTCCGATCATCGTGTGGGCCGAAAGATTGTCAAGAATTGGGCCAGAGTAGTTCCCATAGCCACTGAAGGAGCACGGTAGCCTCTCACGCAACTCTGGCCGGCAGTCCTGGCGGGGACTTTGCCAAGGTCCCCTTTCCAGGGGTTCGACCAGATCCGCAATCCTCCAGCAACCAGGCTGAGCTCTCTCACAACTCAGCCACATCATTCAACCAAGGAAAGGACGCCTTAGGTCAATCCTATTAGCCAAGTTACTCGCACCGACTAATTGTTAGAAAGTTAAATGAAAACTTGAAGATTGCTACTCGCTATAGTTTTCATTTAACGTCCAAATTGTTATTGGGTGCGATTAACTTGGCTAAGAAGATTGACCTTGGCGGCCTTTCCTTGGTCGAATGATATCACTACCTTCATAGGCCGATCGTTTTTGGAAACTTGGCGGGTTTTTCTGCCAGTTTTGGTTTTGGGTGGATATCTCAACTTTCATAGGACTGTGAACGTACACAAGGGTACACCGTGTTATCCTCATCCGTAGCTTTTTTCTAGAGGAATTTTATTTCTATAAATTTTCACATTTCTAATTTTCAAATTTACCCTTGTCAATTAGTCGTAAGATTAGCCAAATTGTCATGGCTTAGTTTATTGTATGACCACTCTTCACTTGCTTAAGTTGCTTCAATCCCATTTTGGCACACACTGGCTAATAATCGCTGATTTCGTTCGCTTCGCTCACTCAATCAGCGCATCCCTTTCAGCTGTTTTGTTTATCCCTGCTCCTTCCTCTTAACTTTTCAAGATTTCATTGACATTTAGTCATACAGAAACCCCCGAAGGTCGCTGTTACTAAAACAGCAGAACGCGAAGCATTTTATTTTTTTATATTTACAAAAACCCCGTTAGCTCGTGGATGCTCGTATTGTTGCGTAACGATCATGTAACGTGCATCCTTTTATTCTTACACAATCCACGGCAACGTTAATGTTTCCTTATTTTGTCCTTCATTACTGTTCAGTTTTTAGTTCTGCAGGCTTTTATCTAAAGACCAGTGTTGATTGTTCAAGACATTGTTGCTTGCAATCTTTGGTAGCAACTTGGAAAAGAAACGAATCCTCCCACGCATTTGTCCTGACCCCAACAACTCTCAAACCAACAAAAGGACCATACTCAGATCACCATGCATCCGCGTGCCAAAATTCAGCTACGTAGACCTTCTCAATTTTGCGCTAGCCGTGAGCAAAATGTCTATGGGATTTAACATGGGAAAAATCTTATTAGCTAGCCACTTAGCCAGCTAGCTCGTTAGCTAGACAGTAACATAAAAACAACGTTATTGACGCATCTTTTTCTCTATGAATGGTGGACACTCGTCCTTTAAATTTTAGTTTTTCTTAATCTCTGACCCTTCCCTTTACATTTTTCACAATTTGAAACATTTCAGTCGCATTGGGATTTATCCTCAACATGCCAAAATATGCTTTCAGTTGCTTACAGTTAATATACACATGTCTACTAGTGAGCCGCCTTTTTTCATTAACAATCCATTTTTTAACAATTGGATGTCTACAATGAGATGATCTACTGTTACTTGGCGGCGACACACTAGCGTGTGTCTAGATCTGTAATGCGCGCCAGCTTGGAATCGGGCAGACATTTTGAAATTATGCTTATTACATTACCCGATTTCCTTCAAACAAAAAAATGTATACTCCATCTATAGGTTGGGTGTATTGACGATTGTGCATTCTTCTCGTTGCAGGCAGTATCGTCAACTGCATTATTTTATGGTTGAGCTGCAATTCTCAAAGTAACACATATTAATAACCCAAAAGCGAAACGTTAAATGTTAAGAGCAAGTGTCCAAAAGTCACAATCTGGAAGGAACACGGACAAGCTGTGGCAGTCAGGGTGTAGGTGTAAAATTTGAAAGGGGCTGGTAAGCATTAGACCCTTACTACCCGGTGGCCGCTTTCGTCCTTAAGAATAGGAAAGCAATAAATATATTTTAACGCGATAAACTGTAATAGATTCTCCTATAAAGGCTCATGTGATGATCAAGTAGGGGTTACGTACCGTTTCGCCAAATCCCGTTTCGCCAAATACCGTTCACGAAATTTTAGGCACACGTAACATTCGAAACATTTTTGCACGAACATTGATAACATGATAATGGTCAGACATTTATAGTCAAACACTTGTTTTGCAGAGTGCTGCTTTGCAGAATAATTTCTTTCAAATTACGTGCGTCACATAACAGAAATCGCAATTAATCACAAATTACTTCCAATTAGACATGCATCTTTAACTTCTGCAATGTTAAATTTTTGAAGAATATTCTGAATATAATTCTGCGAAACGGGATTCTGCAAAGCGGAAATTCCCGTTTGGGAAAGGGAGAACATCACGTGCATAACTAACTATTCTTAAAAGAGAACCATGGCATTGACGTAGTGACGACCGAGCAAGTAGGCCTACACGTTTTTCCGTCTGTATTGCCAGTTTTCAAAACACAAATAAGTTAATTGGTCTTATTCTACCACTGCTTGTCTCTTTTAAATGTTTACCTTTTAAAGCCCCATTACATAGGAATAAGGTATTAAATCTCGTCTACGTAAAATTTTGTCAAATTCATTTTGGCGAAACGGGATTGGCCCCTGAGGGTAAAGCTGTTTATCTACTTTTTTTTGGCGGAACGGGATTTGGCGAAACGGGAGTTCACCCCAGTGGTAGTATGGTGTACTTTTCCTTATTTGCTTTATGTTGAAAAGTTTATTTATTGGTTTGGTAACATGAAATCAAACACGCAGTAGAGAGCATTAGTGGTTGTCGTCAATCGCCTTACATCTACGTAACTCGTATAAAAATAGCTTTAAAGAAAGTTCTTTAAAGATATTCCAAGCACAAAAACCATGCTAAATCCGTACATGCACACGTTTCGTCCAGATAGGCTCTAGAATTACATTTACAAAGTTGGATTTACAAACTTGGCTTACTAAGTCATTAACCAAGTCCAGTGTTATTCGGGTGTGCGGTTCCTGCTTTGCTTTAAAGGGACACCCGGCCCGCCTTATAACATTCCGCCTGCCTTATCACAGCCACGTGGAGATCGCAATCCGCGCATTTATGAGCTTCAAGGTTGGCTGGGGTGGTAGCAGCGTTCCTCGCAGCGAGTAACGTAGCTGCTGTCTCGGTTGGCTTTGGAAATAGTACACGAACCAGCATGAACGCATTAATCGTGTCGTCCCAAACCGGAATGATTCTCGTATTTTAACATAACAATTTACAATTTTCTAGGCTAGGGTCTTATGATTTTGCTTCGGCGATCTATTGGAATAATTAATTTAACTTTTACCGCATTAGTCGTTTAGATTTTTGGTCTCATGGTAATTATTAGAAAATTAGTACATGTACACACAGAGATGAAACGTCAAGATTAATGTAAGCGTGCAATGCATCATATACTTACGGGTCGTTCTTAAATATAGTTAACAATATTCAATAGAAAATCACCTAGACGCCACATTTTAAAACGGTTTTTTAGCAAGGTAAAGACTAACGGTAAGTAGATAGACCTTTGGGGCCGTATTTGATGTGGTGGATCGTGAAAAATGGCGCTGGGAGGTACGGTATATCCATTTTAAGTTGAAATGTTTTTATTTTCGGCTTAGTAAGATGGCAGTGTATTCGCAGCAGAGAGCATTATAGGGTGTCATCAATTACCTTAAATATGCGACATTCGTATAACAATAATAAAAAATTCCAAGGTATCAAAAGACAAATGCCAAACTTTACAAGAAAATGGTGTTCTTAAAGGTCTTTAAAGATATTCCACGAACAAATAAAATCTCCTACAACCGCTCATACACACTAGAACTTAGCTAACCACCGGTAGTAAGGGTCCAGTCTTTTAAGGGTAGTAAGGGTACCCGCCTCTTACTCACAAAATTTTACACCTACACCCTGACTGTCAAAGTTTGTCCGTTTTCCTTCCAGGTTTTGACGTTTTGACACATACTCTTAACATTTAACTTTCCGTTTTTTTTGTTTGTCAATACAGGGTGGTCATTAAAAAACTGACGAGAAAAAGTTTTTCTAGTCCAAACTTTTTTGTTGGCACCCTCCAAAACCGTAAAGGGACTTTCAAAACTACCCGTTCTATTAGACATCACCTGACACTTTACGGTTCTGGAGGGTGCTAACAAAAACGTTTGGCCTTACTAAAATTTTGCTCGTCAGTTTTTTTTGTGGCCCACCTTGTATATGTTTGTTCTGGCTTGCTCCCCGGCAAAATAATCTTATGCTGAATAGTACATAGTAGCCGACGTGTGTAATTTATCACATTTTGTCAGTCAGCCCTCCCATATTATAAATTCCTAGATCCACCACTCTTTGGCACATATTTGTGACGTGTTTAACACGAGAGTACATATTCAAATGATGTAAGTACGTTACGAATGTCTGAAATGTATTCTAAGCGCCAACTGACTGCTTTCGTGTGATGTAACAAATACTGTCCGAATAAAAATGCGGCGGTTGAGCGAATGGCAAAAAACAGACTGGAATGTATATGCGTGCACGGCAGCGAATTTCCGGCAACGACTGTCACTTTCAAATCTTTCGGGGATTTACCACCCACACGAATAATTTATTTTTGTATTTCCAACCGACCAACATTCGTGACCTCATGACCAGTCGTGACCACCATTTGTGATGTCGTGAGCACCATATTTTTTCTCTCGAAACTGGTGTATGGCTCTCCTTCAGTGACATCTAGCGTTCGTTCCTTGTGCACACTCGTCTGCGTTTCCATAAAAAATAGGGAGTAAAAGGGAAGTAATCTGCATATACTTGCCTGCTTAAAGCTCCATTGTTTTACATTTGCACTTCGTAAGTGCATAGGAACTTAACGACTATCAAGGGAAAGAGCATCATTGAAAAAAATTACCACTTCGCTATAGACCGTGTCTAAGGCTACTGGTTTATGTTGTACCGAACGGCAACCACACTATACGAAAACTACAAAAACTAACCATTTTAAAACTTGTAAGACTCGTCTGAAATTCAGTTGTTTTGGTTGAGTAGCCAACCGAAAATCGTAAACTTATTAGCCTACAGCTACGGCTGTTAGTATAGTAATACCTGACGGAGTTGCAACACAAAACAATACTATCTCATATACTTTCTTTATCCATTAAAAATAACTAGATTGTTTTGAAACTTAATGTGACACCATAATTCAGGCTATATTTGAACACCTCACTGACAAATATTCCCAATCTCACCTGAAACACCCTTTCTCATACCCCTATTTTCGGTCGATCTTGTTGTTCTTCTTCTTCTTTTTGTGTTTGTTAGTCTCGCCTACAGGCCACAGCTTTTACAGAAAATATGATTTTTTTTCTGTACATAGACTTCGTGTCCCTTATGTGTCTTTTGATAGTTTCAAAATTTTAGCACTATTTTAAGGGCGGTAAAAAATACCATGCAAAGTACCTACGGCAGAAATGATCCACCCAAAACTATAACCGGTATACGAGAAGCCGCCAAGTTTCCAAAATGTGTTGGCCTTTTAAAGTAGTGACATCATTCAACCAGGGAAATGTCGTCAAGTTAACCACAGTAATCTGCAAACTTGTCGCATTGCCCACCTCTTTAATTATTTTGTGCTGCGATTAATAGGTCGGAATCATATAATTGTGCACTTGTTAAGTCCAACATGTTTCTGCAGTTTAAGAAACAGTGACAGAATGTTGATGTACATGCATATTAGTATTAAAAAAAATGCCTTAGGAAAGTAAGCCTTAAAAACGCTAATTCTCCAAAGGAAGAGATACAAGAAAACGGCACGTAAACCGTCAGTGCCGCACTAATACGTGTACCAAAAATATACCCAACTAGCTGTACCCCCGGCGTAACATACGCCGGTCTAGCCGGTTCCCGCATACCTGAGCGAAATACTGTAGAGGGCAGTATGGAATGAAAAGGGTAGCGACTGCCCCCTGCTTCCTCCTCCGAACTCCCCTGCGGCCTACCCAGTTGTATGGTCTAATTTTACCCCATGCTCTTTCCCCGTAACTCCTTTCCCGTCCCGCACCGCCTCCCCCGAGCCGGATTCCCCTATTGAGTGGTGTGAATATCCCCATCCCTGCTCCCCCTCCATTTTAACCCATGCTGATTTGTTTTGTTATGGAAATAAATGTCTTTTTCAACTACTGCTCAATTGTCCTTTTCTCCGTTCTGATACCAAGCGCAATAAACCCAACAACGGTTGTGCATGTAGTGATTGTTACTGAACCAACTTTGAAACTCTTCACGTAGGCTCTGAAAGGTAGCATTATTACAGCATTATTTCGATTGTTACTGATTGTTACAGGCCACACCCGTTTGTTTGTCATTGTCGGTCGCTCGCCCTCTTTCATTATAGTTCGTAATGATGAATTTGCTTGCCCAACCTAAGCGTATCATCACGGCGATATGTATATATATATATGATTGAAATCCGCTCTCCCGCAAAACTAAAACTATTAATTTCTCCGTTTCTATTCAATATATTTCAACCAAACTTGACCAGATAGTAGAGAGCAACTTTTCCAAACTTTACACCAACTATTATGCAATTCCGTGCAAGAGTAAAAGTAGGGAGCCACACGTAAATTTGAAAACTGTTCACTTGTTGTTGTTCTTGTTCTTGTTCTTGTTCTTGTTCTTGGCTGACACGGTTTCAGAAAAAACTACTGCTCCTACCTAAAATCTGAAACATGATCTGAGCCAGAAATTTCCCTGGGCTTCAACCTTACAGGGACCACTTTTTCAATTGGTCCATCCATTCCGCAGTTAAAAAATGGGTTAAATGGTTTAACGAGCGTTAACCACTCCTGGTCATCTGCCCGAAGCCCTAAGGCCCTATGTCTGCAACAGCTAGATTCCCAGTTACGGGACCCTAAACGATCATTTTGATTGTTTTACATTGTTTTAACCATTGTATTTAGGGAACAATGCCACTCAGCAAACTCCAGATCCATTCTTCGTGCATGCAACAATCGACTGCATGCATAAACCTTTATAGCGCGACACCATAGCCGCAAAAAGGTACACGGATTACAAACAAACAAGCGGCTACACCGACTGCCTAGTCGCACCGGTCTTCTGTACAGTTCCTCCACTTCCAATGTTGAGGCGCACACCTCTATCATGCACTACAACTGCTGTTTTTATTTTAATTTAGTTACGTCGAAGCAGTCTATTAAACAATGGACATTGTAAACAATGGACGCGTCGAAGCAGTCTATTAAACAATGGACGTTGTAAACAATGGACGTTGTAAACAATGGTCGTCAATATCTGGTACTGTTGCGAAGTTGAAAAAAAGCAACGGACGGACGGACGGACGGACAAAGTCGTTGCAATAGTCTTCTCGCCGGTAACGGCGTACAGAAGACTAAAACGTCAAGTGTGCCGTAAAAAAAGGGGTTATATGATTGAAGTTTCATTTTACTTGTTACAATGTACACGGATAAAAATTGGTGATTTTTAATTGAAATAATCAAATGTACAATTGAGAAAATTGCATCTGCTTAAGTGCTGTTGTGCTTTACCAATCATATACGTTACGTGTATCGGTGTACATCCGTGTACATTCGTTTTATCCGTGTACATTTTAACAAGTAAAATGGAACTTCAATCATATAACCCCTTTTTTTACGGCACACTTTACGTGTTTGTTTGTATTATATTTATAGATAGATATATATAGACTAGCTGTACACCAGGCGTAACAAACGCCGGTCTAGCCAGTTGCCGCATACCTGAGTGAAATACTGTAGTGGGCAGTATGTAATAAAAAGGGCTCCCCTGCCTCCTCCTTCTGACTTCTCTGCAGCCTGCCCACTTACATTCTGTTATTGTATGGTCAGATCCCCCCCCCCCCACCGGGTAACCCCTTTCCCATCCCGCACCGCCTACCTCCCCCCCACACACCGGGTTCCCCTATTGCGTGGTCTGAATATCCCCATCCCCACTTCCCCTCCCTTTGAACCCCTGCTGATTTGTTTTGTTATGGAAGTAAATGTCTTTTTTCTTGGGTGGTTGACCGCCTGGGAATCTGGCTGTTGCAGATATAGGGTCTTAGGGCTTCCGGCAGATGCCCAGGAGTGATTAACGCTCGTTAACGCTCGTGGTTAACGCAATCCTTGAAACCCCTTTTTTTTTGTCTTTTTTCAATGGGGGACGCTCAATTGCCAATTTCTCAGTTCTGATACCAAGCGCAATAAACCCAACAACCGTCGTGCATGCAGTAATTGTTACTCAACCAACTTTGAAACTCTTCAAGTTGGCTAAAAGAGCTAACATTATTAAAGCAATATTTGTTTGTTACTGATTGTTACAGGCCACATCCGTTTGTTTGACATTGTCGGTCGCTCGCCCTCTTTTCTCCTCTAGACTCCCCTGCTGCCTGCTCATTTACATTCTGTAATTGTATGGTCAGCTCCCCCCCCCCCCCCCTGATACCCCTTTTCCCCCCCCGCCGCCCCGCCCCCCCCCCCCCCCCCCGTACCGGGTTCCCCTATTGTGTGGTCTGAATATCTCCAACACCGCTTCCCCTCCCTTTGAACCCCTGCTGATGCTGATTTGTTTTGTTAAGGAAGTAAATGTCTTTTTTCTTCCATAACAATGATGCATAATGATGCGTCGTGCATAATGATGGATTTGCTTGCTCAACCTAAGCGTATTATATAATATATATAGATATACCAAAAATCAAGCTGGAGCTTCTTTCACACGTATTAGTGCGGCGCTTATGGCTTACCTGTTGTTTTTTTTGTATCTGTTCCGTTAGAGCCAGGGCCGTGCCGTACGGAGGGGGGGGGGGAGACTGCCCGCCCCCAAAAAAACACCAACAGTGGCGCCAAATTTGGGTGTTGAAATTGAGAAAAATAATGTTTTTAAAATTTACATTAACTGATTAGCGAATGGTAATGAACAAAAAAAAAGTCGCCACAATTCCTTAGCTAGCAGTAACTGTTGTCAAGGCCAGGTATTTTGTTCCCAGCCCAATTCCGTAGCAAGCCAACCAATGCCAGCCACGTGACTAATAACCCTCGGTAAGAAGGAATTGTCTAGTAAAAACGTGGGCAAGTTTTGGGGTGGGCAGAATTTAACTGGCAGATTTTCCACTGCAAAAGGACTCGGGGCGCAGGGACGGACCAAGAAAAAATTTTGTGCAAAAGAACACAAAAAAAGAGGAAAAACATCTAAGGAAAAGTTTGTAAAAAAAAGAAGGTACCGTGTATTTAACTTTTTATGAATTTTCTACGGACTGTTTGAGTCGCCCTAGGATTGCTTATGTAATTTTACTCAGGCCTTTCGTTACCTTAATCTTAAGACAGTTATACTGTTACCAAATATCGTGTTAATGTTTTAAACTTTTAATTATTTTCTCCTTGTCTTTCGATTATAAAGGTTTGTGAAGCTAAGGCCTCGTTTTTTTGAAAATTTAGTGATTTGATCTGTTGGTTCTCATGTTACGGCCCCTGCTTCAATTACGGCATCAATGGTTATTCTTTAAAATTACCGCGCGTCCATCAAATTGGGACAAGTTATTATTTTTTCTGGTTTGACAGTTTCGGTAAAATAATAT
>JAHWFP010089366.1:0-28450 GCA_023313725.1 Lithobius niger
CCAAAACTACGTGAAGGTACTGTACGTAAACTAAAAGCAATTAGTTTTTAATGGCCATTCACTGAACAAAATAATAAAAATAACCCTGACAAGCAATGAAAACTGACTATACAGCGATTTTTACTGGAAAAAGTGGTGGGGCCAAACAGACTAAAGTGCAAAAGTGGTGGGGCCTTGCTCCCCCCCCCCCCATCTCCGGCGTCTATGGCTAGGGATTACCCTTGGGATGCAGTGTGGGTAATTTTTTCTCTATAAAGAGGAGGGCTTCTCATTCGAGCCTCACTCCTGTTGCTAATCGGGTTTCAAAGAGGACCCTATCGATTCAAGGAGGGGATTCAAATCAAGGTAAGACCATATTTTTTCTGTAGTTTCTGAGCTTTCACATTGTTAAAATTACGAATTAGCAACATTTTGGGGGTTCGCAAAACGTTAGGGTTCGTGTAAATGCTCTGTGAGCTTTTGCATTGTGATAACTCCAAAAAGTTTTAAAGCGTGAAAATGAAGAACGGGCAACATTTTGGGGGTTCTCAAAACGTTAGGGTTCGTGCAAATGCTCTATGAGCTTTCGCATTGTGGTAATGACGAATCCTTAGCTGCACTCTTGAAAATGACAAACTGGCATAATTAGAGTTGAAAATGCTCTATGAGCTTTCACATTGTGCAAATGCTGTATGAGCGTTCACATTTTGAGAATGACGAATTGTCAGTGTTAAAGGGCTAGGGAACTCTTGAAAATGCTATATGAGCTTTCGCATTATGAAAATGACGAATTATCAGTATTAAAGAGGTCTATGGACTGCAAATGCTGTACGAGCTTTCACATTTTGAGAATCACGAATTGTCAATATTAAAGGGGCAAGGCTGTCTTGCAAATGCTTTATAAGCTTTCACATTGTGAGAATAGCAAAAATGTTTCATCGTGGCCTTAAGCTTTTGGAGGTTTCACATCATGGGCATATTGATAGCTTGGGGGGCTGTCCTTTTAGAATTCACATTTTTTTTCTCCTTTCCAAGTTTATTGCTTTAAAAAAAAAGACAACATCATGGATTCCTGTTCAATTATCCTCTCCGGCAAAGACTCTGATTTGAGAATTAATTTAAACACTCCCATTCATTTAGACTCTGAAAAAAATTACTAATTGACTCTGCTTAATTTAGACATGTACAGCAGCATTCATAACATCACCTCAAAGAATAACGAAATTCAATACACGACCGATGCTGTCGCCTCCTGGCAGACAGTGTTAGTCACCCGGGGGCTTACGAAATCGAAGATTTGAATAAATTTCTCAAGTCGGCGATAGATGCAAATGGGCACAGCAAGGATGCCATTACAATTCTTCCAAATCTAAACACTTTAAGAACCAACTTGATAATTACAGATCTGAATTACGGAATATCTTTTTCGGGTGACAAGAGTTTGGCTCCAGTTTTGGGGTTTGACTTAGGCAACTACATGAGAAGTCGAGAACGTCAAAATACAGTCAACATTATGAGCATCAACACAATTTTCGTACACGTGGATATCATCGGCAATTCGTATCTAAACAACGACACTCAGCCCACTTTAAATCCTTTTATCCCAATTCACCGCCCAGTTTCAAAATCATAGAGTCCCTGCATAATTTAATTTACCTCCCAGTTACTACGAAGTTAATCAGAAATATAAGAGTTTGGCTCACTTCACAGACCAACGAGCCGTTGGATTTAAATGGCAAGATGCTCACAGTTTGTCTTCATTTGAGATCTACGAGTTAAATAAAAAAAAGGATAAAAATGCTTGTGTTTGGAAAAAAGGGAAAGGACTCATTCTTAATTTTAACTAATAATAAAAAAAACAAACGGTTTGACTCCTAGAAACAAAGCTTTCATCAAATTCATAACAACACCCAAACAATGAGCGTAGTAGAAGATTACTTAAAAATCAACGAACCTTTGGTGTACGATTCATAGGTCGAGTCTTACACTTACCACGAATACAATCCTATTGTTGGCATCAATCTCAACAACGTAAATTCGGAATCCGCATACATGTAGAAAACCAAGATTTATTTCTGCACATTGCCAATAGTTACCTCCTGATTAAAGGGAGGTTGCTGAAGGACGATGACTCGGCTGACGTAGCCGTGTTGCCCCCATGTTCCTGTTTTCTAACATCAAATACCGTCTCGGTGATAAACAAGTTGATGAGTTAAATTATCCGGGGTTTGGTGCTCTGATGAAGGGACTGCTCACCTACAGCTCGGCGGAGCAACCGGCTTTGCTCGGTCAGTGCTGGGCATTAGGTAGTGCGGCTTCAGTCGCTGCTGAACTAACAGACAACTTGGGATTCAAACAGCGGCACGCGTCCATCATCGTTGAAACAACTCCCAAGGGAAGCTTTACCTTAGCCATCCCGTTGAAACACGTCATGGGATTTTGCGAAAATTACAACAAGCTAATCTACGGAACTAAACACGTGCTCAATCTCATGTGAGAGAGTGATACAAACGCCATCTTCAAAGCAGCGGCAGCGGCCAATGGCAAAGTCGTTCTAAATAGCATCAGCTGGATCGTTCCACATGTCACTGCCTCGGACGAGCAGAAACTTAAACTCTACAATCTCATCGACCACAGAGCGACCGTGGATTTAGGATTTAGGCATTGGCATTACGCTAGCTGCGTGCTCCCTCAAAACACCAGGCTCACCTGGCGCGTGCTCACAACTTCCACTGTCGAAAAACCTAGGTGGATAGTTCTAGCTTTTCAAAAATAACAGGCAGGACTCTTTAGTCAAAAATACAGGTGTCTTTGACAACTGCAGTCTGCAAGATGCTCACGTGACTCTAAATTCAGAAAGATATCCGTTTCTCGATTTGAACGCAAATATATGCTACTGGAGAGTATATCGGCTTGTACAGAATGGCGCAGCAATTCAGGTAGCTTTGCTACGACACCAACGACTTGAGTTTTGACTTGCTTCAGTTCAAGAAAGCCTATCCTCTTGTGGTGTTGGATTGCTCCAAACAGTCCGAGAGGCTTCAATCTGGAATTGTGGACGTACAAGTCAAACTGAAGTTTAGAACAGCAGTTCCAGCTAACACTACTTGTCTCGCTTTCCTCATTGGAGACAGGAAAATGAATCTAAAGTTGTACGGAGGCAAAGTCGAATTTGTTTATTAAATAATAACGATAATAATAAAAAAGATATGGCGCTCAAAACAAGATCACGAAAAAAGAAAGGCAGCTTTTTGCCGTTGGCATTGCTAGGACCGATTTTAGCCGGGATTGGAGGGTTGGCGGGTGGAACTGCGGGGGTGGTATCTGCCGTAAAAAAGGCACAAAACGATGCAAAGATTCTGGCTGAACTAGTGCGACATCACAAGCAAGTGGAAGGTTCAGGCTTGAAGAAAAAAAAATTAAGCAAAAAAAGAAGCAAAAAAATAATTGCCCTGTGGCAGAGGTCTTTACTTAAAACCGCCCAGGGTTTAATCAACTTTGATAAACCTTTAGGAAACTTTGATTTAAACGGGTTGGCTAAAGAAATGAAAATTCCGAAATTTAGAGGTACTTTTAGTAAGGACACGCTTCCCTTAAAACTTTGGCCTACTGGTGAAAACGGAATCGTAAACTTGGAAGATTTCCACGATGAAGAAGGAAGACACTGGGTAGCTTATTTCACCGTTTCAGAAGAACCTTGTTATGTTGATAGTTTTGGCAACATTGATTCTCTCCGGTCAGTCGTAAACTACTTGGGACCGGGAATTAAATACAATTACGAACGAGTTCAAAACTTTGACCAGATTTGGTGCGGCCACTTTTGCTTATTTTTCGTAAGTACCTTCTCTGAGGATCGTAATTACGAGACTGTTTTGGATAGGATGAGAAGAGTCATCTATTGAAAAGTTACGTGCAAATATAACTGGAAATAAACGTCTTCTGGGTGAAACTCTTCGAATGCCTCTACCGCGACAGGCAAATTTTTTTTATTACATAAGGATTTTCGAAAAAGGTAGCTGCAAAATGCTCGTTCTTTAATTTAGTTATGTAAAGTGCTCTCGTTCCTACTTTACATTTAGCAACGAGTGCAACGCTCGGATCGCTGCAGTATAAAACTGCTTTGTGTATTAATCCAGAACTCGTACACACGAAGCTCGAAAGAGGACCGGAATTAACGAACCAATCACTCGTTTTTTCCAAAGGGCTTTTCACGCTGAAACTGATTAGCATGAAACTGTTTTCATGCACAAATTTCTTCGTAGCCGCGTCACTCAGAAAGTAGGTTTGCTTAGATTTCTAATCGGTTTGTTTGTAGCATTAAAGTACTCTTTCTGCTCATCTTGTAACAAGCAATAGTTGTCGACGAATACCTTAGTAACAGCATCATTCGGCAAAGTAGGAGTGCTTAAATTTCTAATCTGCTTGTGTGTTGTGTTGAAGTATACTTTCTGGTCGTCTTTTAATAACAATTCCTATCAACGTACACTTTTGATGCCACGTCAGCCGCGTGCCGGGGGAAAGCTATATCTTAATTTGCTTCTTCCTCACGTAGAAATTCCCGTCAGCCTCATCTACGTACAACGTATTTTTTTTCTATACTAGAAATGGCGGAAGCTAACTCGTCGGTGAGAAGACTAATGGCAGGAGGCAAATCAGTTTTAAGTTTCTGAACGTCTGTTGCCAGAGTACCGATTTGACAATAATTTACCGCGTCTTCAGGTTTGATAGAAGCTCCTACTTTAGTTACACGCTTGCTTTGCATACCGTAGCTGTTTTCGGGGGTTAAAACGTAACCTAGTCCTGTCTGTCATGTCGGACTGACTCCCATCACTTCACCAGCTTCCCTCCTCATCCCTTTCAATGCTTGTCCAAACTTATTGACTGACATCCTGTTTTTTAAATATGAGAAATTTTTTTAAATGTACTGATGAGGCTCATTTTTAAAATTTCTCGTATATAATAAAAGGAAGAACCTCAAAATAAATAATTAACCTCAAAATATCTGAACCATCCTGGCCATCGAATCTTTCCAAACTCTTGCAAAAAAACTTGCTGAAAGTTAAGAACGACAAAGACACAAAGATTAACAACGGTATAAGGTTTTCCTAGTTTCAAGATTTAAAGGGTCCGGGGACTCCCATTTCAGACGAAAAATCGAAATATAAAAAGGCCGGATTTTACCCAGTGATCCGGAAACTCAAAAACTGTTTAAAAATATAAAACGGTACATCTGTAAAAAACTAGAGATCGAGTTTGATGAGCAAAAACCCGCGTCCTTGATTACGTTCAATTATCCCAATTCTATGCACACAGCTTACCCCTGTTTTCCCTCTTGCGAAATGGTGAACGAAGGTAATGGATACAAACCGCTCTTTCTTAGAACTTGTGCGTACGAGAACATTCACAAAACTAGAGGGAAACGTAACAAAAATGTTATCGACAAACCCTGGTTTAACTTGCCATCTTACAACGCTTTAAACTTGATGGAAGTCACCGGGAAAATTACCACAGTGTATGCTACTGATGATTCTCCCAGCCATGTGAAGTTATGATGCAACGTAGACTATGAAGTAGCTCATACAGATGTTTCCAACGACAAATTTACAGATAAAGACTTTATGGGTTTGGTATCTCTGTAAACATTAAAAAATGTGTAAATAAAAAAAAGCTATGGAAATTAAAAACTATGACTTTTTCGTACCTAAGAAAGAGCCTAAAAATCATCCATTTCTACCTTCGAATATCAGATGTTTAACCATAGAACCCGCAAATTGAGGAAAAACTAACTTACTGTTTAATTTCATCTGTA
Source organism: Lithobius niger (assembly GCA_023313725.1). Lineage (NCBI taxonomy): Eukaryota > Metazoa > Arthropoda > Chilopoda > Lithobiomorpha > Lithobiidae > Lithobius > Lithobius niger. The sequence goes on from JAHWFP010089366.1 coordinate 5,789, forward strand.
ACAAAAGATGGCTCGACTACGACCGGTTATTTAATTCCAGTAAAACTTTGTCAAAGTACAAAGCTTTGCAGTCTATATTTGATGAAATAGAGGAAAAAATAGGACGGAATGTAGCTTTTTTTCACGATTCTCAAATTGATTTAATTCCACCCAAAAAACTGGACCCAAATTATCGAAACCTGATTGTTTTTGATGATTGCCTTTTGGAACATTACTTTGCTCAAGGGCGTCATTCAAACACTGATGATTTTTATTGCAGTCAGTCTTACAAGAGAATTTCTAAACAAGTAGTCAGAGACAACGCAAATTTATTAATCCTTTTTCTCGTGGATGAGTTAAATTTGAAACACGTTTACGAGAATCACGTTGGCCCCAACATGGAATTTTCGGACTTTAAAACGCTGTGTCAAAATTGTTGGAAAAAACCTTATGGGTTTTTATCGATTAACAAAACGTTAAACGAGAGGAGATCTAAATGTACGTTTTTGTCTATTAAACAAAAGAATGGAGACAAAACGAGAAATCGCAAAACTCAAAACACGTTGACTAAAAAGTTTTTTGATCGACGTTTGGGTGAGAGAGAACAAGAAGAATTGCTACAAGAATATTTTAAGCCGGTAGTAAGCACTCTGAAACCGGCAGTTGGTGCTCTAAAATTCACTAACATCGGTCGGTGGTGTAAAAACCGTAGCTGGGCAGCACACGCAAACTATACCGATTAAAGCTTACAAAGATGAGGATATTGACGAAGATGATTACGAAGTATCGAGTTTATCCTGGACTCCTTCCAAGAAGACATTGTCAACTCCTCTCAAATTTAGTCTCGCCGAATATTCAACTCCGGCTCAACCTCCAATAATGAGAATTCCTCCAGAGACCAAAACCAAATCTACTAGCACCGATCCTAAAGTCATGCCTACATATTCCGCGGTGCAAGCTAGACGAATTTCTACCCCACCTGAACTCCCTAACATAGTCACTCTAAGGTCCCTCTATAGTTTGTTACCTGGCCAGGTTATTGGAGAAACTGCTACATTTTTCTTGGTAAAGTTTTTCGAAAATCCGAAGGAGTCTGACCCAGTCTTCGGCCTACAGTATGATAATAAAAAAGGCAAGCTGACCATTGGGAATAAATTGGTTAAAATTTTTGAAAATGACATAGTGGTCAGCGGGGAACAGTGGACTGTGGAGCTTGCTAGTTCATAAAGATTTGAAAGAAAGTTCCTGTGCGCCGGATGTTAAAGCATTTTATGCAGATATATTGAAAAATACTCACGCAGTATACCAGAACAACGATCCTGGTACCCGTAAACCCAAGTCCAATCGTAGCACCAAGTACACAACCATCATCGCTCCGATTTGGGAAGATATGAAAGCAAAGAAAACTGGCACGGGCATGATTAAAAAAGCTGGTTATTCGAACAGAGTAGATTGCAAATATTATGATGATCCCAACGACCTGATAAAGAGACTCAGACTTTTGTATAAATCTGTTTTGGCCGGCCACGACGGACATAGAAATGAGATGGTCGAAATTTAATCAGAAATGCGGCAAAGACAAATCATAACTGCTCAGGAAAAAGGTGGCTTATCAAAATTTAGGTTTAGGTTAAAAAAATCGTATATAAAACAAAGAACCATGGAATCAAAAAATATTAAGATGAGGTACTGCGTCAAATGTAAACATCGCACTTCCAACGGCCCCGAGCCGTCTGTTATTATAACTGCAAAAAAACAATCGGCAGATGGAAGTTGTATTCTGCGTGGCGTGCGGAACGAAAAGAGCTTCCTTTATCAAGTCGTAAATAAAATCATAGATAAGTTACCTCTCGAAATGCATTTACCAGGCAACCAATACTGCGGCCCGGGAACCAAACTGGAAAAAAGATTGGCTCGAGGAGATCCAGGAATTGATAAACTAGACGAAGCGGCGCAAAGAACATGATAACGCTTACTCTGAGAGCTCGGACTTAAAAGATCAGCACACCGCTGATGAAGTTCTCGCTTCCAAAGCTCAAAGAGTAAGAGACGATCCTTCTCTGGCGTGAAGGAAAAGCTAGCCGCTTCGAAGGTTAAGAAAATCATGAAAACAAAACTTAAGTTCGGAATAGGAAATAAAAAAAATGGATCAACTCGTAAAAGAGCTTTACAAACAAACCCGAAAAAATTTCCGAGACGGAAAGTGATTGTACTGAGCCTAAACGATCTATGGCAGGCTGACTTGGTGGAAATGATACCTTACGCTATGTTCAATAAAGGGTTTAACTACTTACTAACCTGTGTTAACGTCATGTCCAAGTTCACTTGGGCCATTCGCCTTTAATCTAAATCCGGCGTAGACGTTACCGAAGCTTTCAGGAAAATACTTGCTGGAGCGACACCCCTAAAAATTTACAAGTCGATTTAGGTAGCGAGTTCTACAACAAAGACTTCAAAGCCTTACTCAAGCGCCATAAGATCAACATCTACTCTACGTATTCCGAGAAGAAAGCGAGCGTGGTAGAACATTTCAACAGAACCCTAAAAACTCGAATGTGGAAAAGATTCACCAGGCAGGGGACTTATGAGTGGACGCACATTATCGACGAGTTAGTTTCCAATTACAATGACACGGTTCATTCAACCATAAAACTTAAACCGAGGGAAGTAACCAAACGTCACGAACCGTTGTTGAGACGAACTAGTACTAAACGGTTGTTGAACAAACCTAAATTCGGCGTAGGCGATAAAGTCAGGATTTCTAAAGTTCAGAAAATTTTTGATAACGGGTATTTGCAAAATGTTATTAACGAAGTTTTCACGATCCGCAAAGTGCAAAAAAACTCAACCAGTTACTTATCTTCTAAAGGACGAGTCGGGTGAACCGGTGCTTGGAGGTTTTTATGAACCGGAACTTCAAAACTCTAGTTCCCGAATTGTTTTTTCGTAGAACAAGTATTGCGTAAGAAGAAAGGAAAAGTTGGGAAAATGCTTTACTTCATTAAATGGAAGGGCTATTCCCTTTTTTCCCTTGTAAAATTTTTCAATGTAATAAACATTGAAACAATATTTTCTTCCCTTCCTTTCCTCAATTTTTTCTTCTTCATTATTAAAAAAGGATAAATATTTTATATTTTCAGAATGGAAAAGAAAACATACACGTGCTGTACTGCGCTACCATTTTCCCATCGCATGCTGAGCTGTGGGAACACCTACGTTTCTATCACCCATTTGATGCGGAAGAATGTACTTGCTTCTATGACAAGCTACCTGGCTTTCTCAAGAGTCAATCACCCCTATCTCGAGATGAAGGATTGGGCCACCGGCAATGTGAAATGCCTCTAGTGGGGGAATGCATCTTCGGCGATCCGCTTCAATTCCTCCTATCTATACGAGTGGTACTGCAAGCGATGCAAGAAGTTTGTTTACACCAGCTGGTAAACTGCAAAGCATCAGCTTGGGTATTGAGTTTGCTAGGGAGGGAGCATTCATTCAAGCAGGATTCTGGTTGATATATTCTGAAATACATAATCCCAACGACATTCCTGCTCTGCTGGACGAGGCCTTTGCAAAAATCCAAGAATCCATCGATGCTTTCGCCGAGCGGGGCAGCGGCTGGGTTATATCTTGCATCTATAACCTATTAATCAGAGTGTCGAGGTATAAACCACTACGAGCATCATCGTACATCATCTTCCAAAAGCGCTCGCTGGCAAGAATAAAGCGATAGTAAATGTTCAAAATTTAGACGATCAGAAATGCTTTCTGTATTCCGTACTGGCCGCGGGTTTGCAGTTGGACAACGTCAACCCAGAAGATTACCGAGAGTTTGACGATATGCTCGATACTTCCACGCTGTCCTACCCTACTAACATCACCGAAATTGACAAGTTTGAAAAGGCGAACGTTCTTTCGATCAATATCATCGGTTATAGCCACGAAGAGGAGTTACACCCGCTTCGTGTCTCTAAAAACTTAGATGGACTTCCTGTCGATCTTGTGTATCTGTACGACGACAACCACGATGATTCGGAAACCTTAAACACCCATTACTGCGCCATTACCGATGTTGGTGCTTTTCTACGTTATCGAGGTTCGGGCTCCCATGCCAAATTCTATTGTAGGAACTGTTTCGCCGGTTTCGGAGGAGAATGGATGCTCCTGGCCCATAGGAAAGAATGCATCAGAATTAACCTAGTTCAAGCTGTTAGATTCAAAAAGCCAGAAGAAAACTCTCTCGCATTCAAGCACTTTAGCCGTCAAAACCCCTTCCCTCACGTCATACACGCCGATTTTGAATGCCTCCTTTGCTTTGCCCAGGCTGCTCAACCTGATGCTTCTACGAGTTCAACCACTGAAATTCATCAACACCTTCCTTGCAGTTTCGGCTACGTCCTGGGGGACACGACGGGAAGCTTATACGTCACAAGTACCATTTGGGAGAAGACGCGGTCAACGTATTTTATAAATGTATGGAAGAAGAAGCTCGCTATTATGTGAACCTGCTGAAAAATGCAAAACCCCTCCACCTCACTCCACCCGAAGAAACCAATTTCAAGAATGCCCTCGCTTGTCATTATTGCGGGAAAGCCTTCAAAAAGTGTTACCAGAAAGCAAATATTGACGGGGAATCTAAACTACGGCTCGTCAACAATAAGGTGAGGGATCATTGCCACATCAGTGGGAAATACAGAGAAGCTTCTCATCCAAACTGTAACCTAACCACTCGAGAAAGAAAAACCATTCCCATCGTGTTCCACAGCCTGGAAGGGTACGAAATGCACCTTCTAGTATCCGCAGTCCACAAGTTTCTGGGAAAAGTAGACGTTATCGCTCGCAACACCGAGAGGTTTCAGACCGTAGCAATTACGGAACATAACAGCAAGATAAACCTGCGTTTTATAAATAGCGGCAACTTCTTAAACGCTTCTCTGGATACTCTGGTAAAGAACTGCAGGAACGACACTAGTGGCTTCCTCATCCTCGAGGCAGCGTTAGATTCTGGATTGAAATCTGCATGGTTTACGGAGGAAACCACCCGGGAAAAGGCGCTGAACCCGTTAACGCATAAGGGCGTTTACCCATACGAATACATAAGCGACATGTCCGTTTTCGACGAAGAAGATCTGCCGTCAAGACACTCGTTCTACTTCCAGTTGAAAGACGGAATGCTGGTGGGAGACGAGTACGTGCGGGCGCTTAACCTCTGGCTGAGAACGAAATCGACGGTATTCCGAACCTACCACGAGATATACCAAATGACAGACGTTTTCTTGCTCGCCGACATCTTTCAAGTTTCCGAAAATTATGCCTCAAAACAACAATCTGGACCCATGCTATTACACCTCCACTCCAGGATTCAGCTGGGCAGCTCTTTAGGATGCAGGAGCCTGAATTGGAGCTATTCACGCACGCTGGGAAGCACAATCTTATATCTTCAGGCACCAGAGATGGAGTTTCGTTCGTCGCAAAGAGGCATTCGAAAGCCAATAACAAGTACCTCCCTCTTTACGTCCCTAGCAAACCCTCCCTATATATAATGCACTGGGATATGAACAACCTCTACGGTTTGACCATGTGCGCTCATCTCCCCTACGACAAGTTCAACTACCTAACCAGGGAGGAGATCAGAACTTTGGACGTAGACACCGTACCGGATGATGCCGACGTGGGGTATATACGGGAAGTCGACCTCGAGTACCCCAAAGAGCTGCACGACGTGCACAACGATTATCCATTAGCTCCAGAGAAGATCGACATTGGAAAGGAGCTGATTTCCCTTTATTATCTGAATCTGGCGGAAGATTTGAACCACAAGATCAAGTCCTCTTACAACACCAAACTCGTCCCAAACCTTCTGCACAAGAAGAGGTACATCCTTCACTACAGGAACTTGAAATTCTACCCCCGGCACTGACTAGTACTTCGGCATATCAGAAGAATCTTAGCTTTTAACCAAAGACCGTGGATGAAATCTTACATCGAGTTCAACACCACAAAAAGGCAAGAAGCGACCGCTCCTTTCGCCAAAGACTACTTCAAACTGCTGAATAATTCTGTGTTTGGAAAATCCATGGAGAATAAGAAAGTCGCCTCGACATGAATCTGTACACCGACGAGCAAAAAGCGCTGAAATACACCTCCCAACCGCACGCTGAATTCTTCAAGATCCTTTACGAAACCTGGTGCAACTCAACCGCCGCGTTCGTAGCGCGCTGTGCGATCTTCCGACCTACTCCGGATTTACCATACAGAAACTCTCCAAACTCTTCATGTTCGAATTCCACTATGACTACATTCGGCCAAACTCCTTTTCACGGACACGGACAGCCCTGTGCTACGAAATCGAAACGGATGACATATACCGCAACATGCTCGATGACAAAGACCGTTTCGACACGAGCAACTACTCGTCGAATCATACCCTCTTCTCCAGCACGAACAAACAAGTGTTGGGGAAAATGAAAGACGAAATGGGCGGTGCCCTATCTTAGAGTTCATCGGACTCAGGTCAAAAATGTACTCTATTAAACCTCTGAAAAAAGAGAATATCAAGAAGGCCAAGGGCGTCCTAAGATCGTTCGTGAAGAAACATCTGTGCTTCGACTACTACGAAGCGGCCCTAAACTCCGAAGCACTTCCCCAGAAGGGAAGCTGGGCCAAGATTTCCAGCGTCGGCCATGAACTGAGTACCGTAAGAATATCCAAATCCTTCCTCTCGCCGTATGAAAACAAGAGGTATATCCAGGATAACGGCGAAGATACTTTAGCCATCGGTCACTATGACACTGGTGCTTGGGACGAATACGTGGACGATTTCGACTCGGACGTAGACGTGATGAGCGACAAGGAGGGAGAGGAAAAATTGTCCCTCCAGTTGGAAGAGCAAGAAGCGTAAATACTGACAGAAGCAAAAATAGCCGAAGAGAACGAGAAGGCCGTCCGCAGGTCCACTGTACAGGAGAACTGCTGGAGAAAGTTGGAGGATTTTGAGGCATGGAAGAAGGAGATTAGAAAGAAAGACGCCGTCAGCAAGAAAAAAGCTCGCGTACTAGAAACGGAGGTGCTGAGGGAAGCTAGGTTCCAGAAAGTTGCCATTGGTATGAGCAAATGCCGCAAGCAGGAAACAAAAATGCAGAGGTAAGAGAGGCTAAAGAAAATGGCTGCTATTAAAAGGCAAGCTCAAGAAACGAACAAAGAGTAGCTGGACTAGAGAAAAAGTCACTTGTAAAAGAATAATTGTCGAAAACGAAACAGAGGCTGAAAGAAAAATTAGATTGGAGAAAAGACGAGCTCGTGAGACCTGATTATCATGATCTCCGAGCCACGTGGATTTAGGCTTACTGGGAAAATCCCATTAAAAAAAACGCACCATGTGCTTTACCTCCTGGTGGTGTGGTAAGAAGCATTATATTTCCTAACCTCGTTTATCGCACTTTTGAGAAGCAGTTCTAACAATGTGAATGCTCAAGAAGCATTTTCACGGCCTCTTGGATGACATCACTTCCGGTCACGTGACTTCACACGTGACATAACTTCCGGGTTCTGGTCATGTGACTTCCGGTGTGTCTGCCATATCGCGAATGCACTCTTGGAAGTAGGAAAAGGGCTCACATAGCGAAAATACAAATTTTGGTAGCAAAAGGCACTTTCCCATGGGTGACCTCGACCCACTTTGACCTCAACCCGGTGACCCATCTTGGCTATGGACGCACTTCCAGGATGCAAAAAAAGAAATAAAAAGCAGTTTCCCACCCTCCTCCAGATCGACAAAAACCCACGCGGGGAGCGGGCGATTTCCACCCACGTACAGAACAACAAAATCCTTCGTGCACGAAGCGATTTTTTTAGGGTCTATTTATGAAATCACAGGAGGCAGAAAAAAGCACTTTCCCACCCTCTTCCAGATTGACGAAAAACGGGAAAAAGGTAACAAAAGGCACTTCCAACCCCCCCACCCCCCCCACTCACGATTGACGAAAATGGGAAAAAAGTAGCAAAAAGCACTTTTTCCCCCACCTCCAGATCGACACAAAATCGCGCGTGGGAAGCAGGTTTTTCAGGGGTGGGGAGGGGGGGGGGGGGGGGTGTGTTTGTTCTCATATCGCAAATCTCCACTATTTATCATTCTAAATATTTCTCACGCCATAAAACCTAATGCTGATGTAAGATTTCACTTGTGTTGCCTCTCCATGAAGAAGTTCCAGACTGCTATAGAAATGAGAAGCAATGCTTGTCCCCCCCCCTGCAGTTGACTGAGGTCCGGCATGATACAACAGGCCAGACACCATTCAAAAGCCTAACGTTAATCCTCTCTGGGGCTGGTCAACCGACAAAGAACCAATTGAACCCAGTGCCAAAAATGATGTTTACAAGCTGATGAAATACGGTTGAAATATAGGGTAACTATATACACCTATATAGCGCCCTAAGTAACGTGCTGTACGTAGCTACATAGCGCTCCATACCCCATTACACCCCTCCCCCTCGAAGAAAGTAGCTATGCTATCAATTAAATTAAATACCAGGTTCCCCAAATAACCCAAAATTCGCCTTTGAAAATACATACTTCTCTAAATTCCCTAACCCTGAGGTAATATCCGGAAGTGTTCCGTGCAGTAGTTTCATAACTGTGCAGTAGTTAATCTACACATGATGAAACACAACAAACAACTCAAACATAAGGCGAACACCCACAAGAACACACATGGAACAAACAATACAAATACACAAACATATTTGAAGAATGTCAACCATAGGTTCTTTAAAATTAAAATTGTGCCCAAATGCAAATAAAAAAATTTTCTATTTTCTGTTTACCCAAACACATGCAATAACCAAAAACTGATAATAATATTAAAGCAACTTATGAAAATCAAATCCCACTTTAATAAATCCAAAGAAAATAAACTTAAAATTGAAAAATAAATTCCTTGAACTTTCAAATAAACACTTCAAAATATATAAAACACATATACATACATACCTATATATCATGCATTATACCAATACACAATACAGAACAACACAAAACACAATCCAAACTCAGGGGAGGGGGGGGGTACAAAAACTGTCTTTTCCCCGAAGTAAAACAAGTTTAATTCAACATCCATTACTTTTGCGTATATTCGAGAGAGATGAATAATTCTCCCAAAGTGGTTGAATCACCATTATCAATACTTTTAAGTTTCCCAAATGCCGACATTACAGTCCAAAGAGTCGCAAAGAGACGCAGAAATGAGGGGGAAAGAAAAGAAGAGGTTTGTGCAAAGATCGGGGAAATAGGAAAGTTGAGAAGATTGCGATGGCTGACTTAACTGCCCGAATAAATATGCTCCACTAAACACAGAATGAAGAGAAATTTCCAACTTAATTTACCTTTTAATTTTCCTCTACCTTAATCCAATGTTCACACATACAATAGTACATTTTATCATACACAAACAAATACCATTAAACTACATGCACCCACTCAGTTAAATTATATACACAAAGTAAATGCTTGACATATACAATTGCACCAAACATAATAAAACCAATCAATGTTAATAAAGACATACAAATAACATGACCCTTAATCAATGAATCACGTACACAAAAAAAACGAAAGTAATGCACATAACACACTCAATTCGCAATTGACGAATAATAAATTCAATAAAAAAACTTTTCACCACAGAAACACCAAACACAAAACAATGTAAGCACAATAAATTCAATAAAATGCATAAAAAATATTTTCATCAACAATAGTGTAAACAAGCACACAAACAAAGAATATATTATCACAAGATAATAAAAAAATGTATCCAAAATATCATAAAATACAAAATAATGTATCAATACAGCCACGCTTCTTTGTGTATTAATGCATGCTTATATGTATTAAAGGTCAATATTCACTGCATTTAAGCATTCTCTTTCCATTTCTGGATTAGCCCGTAAGTGTCAGTATAGTTTGATTGATCACCGCACAACATGCACAGTGTGTTCATTACCACATGAAATAATTTCTTAAACGGCTTTTCACCAGAATGAATGACCTGATACATTAATTACACACCAAAAAAAAAACACAAAAAGAACAAATATCAAATAAATTGGTGTATGTACACACCTAAAAGTACTTACGTACACCCGAAGTTGGCAACGTGGTTCAAAGATTCCATTTAGCACACTTACACACATTCAATGCACAGCTTTTTATTTATCAGCACCCACGAAGCACTTCAGCTAACGCTGAAAGTGAGGCTTTAAAAATTCTGTGACATCACTAATCACTCCCTTGCAGCCTGGCGCAAGAAGCGCCACATATCAGGAAAACCATAAGGATGGTGCCTTTCCCATCCTTCTCGCTATTTCGCGAGTTAGGGATCTGGCGTGACTCCGCGTTGGGTGGCCGGACCGGGGGAACCGTTCCTTGCAGTTTTGACACACGGGGACGACATCGGTTCGGCATAGTTGAATTTGCGTTAAAACTCATCTCCTGCTGGCGATCGTGTAAATTCGGTACGACACGTGTCACAGGTGCATAACGTGATTCATTTGGCAGCGGCCAATTTGGAGCAGTGTGCCGCGGATATGAATATCTACACACACGACGACCACCGAAAAATCCGTCATAATTGACGTAATTGCATTTCGTAATTGCATTTACCACCTGCTGCCTGATGTTCCCGTCATCCACCCGAAATTGTCCGTCTGTTGCCGAAAAGCCTCTACGCGCGCTAGATCCAAATGTATTGGAAAGATGTGGCCTACCTACAGCCCTCTCCTATTCGGCCATTTCGTTTGCTGACCACAAACCCCGAGAGACATTCCTTCTTCTCGAAGACCTGGCGGCCTTCGCTTTATGTGTCATATCCTTGGTGCTCACCTCAGTCGCAGTACACAACCCAAATCTCAAGCTTTAAGCAAACATAAAACTAACATTCAGAGCCAACTGCCAACGCCTTGATCACCCTGCTCCCTAACAACATTGTCGAGTTAACCCCTTTTTCAAGGGAGGTTGAAACTTCACAGGTGTCGCGTTTCTACAGAAGTTCGTTCCTCCAAATTTCCATAGAAATAGAAAGTCGCAATTATCAGCCGTGCCAATCAGTTCAACACACAAACACACGTGGGCAATAGTCAAATTTCTAAAGAAGTTCACCACTCTACAATTCTTAAGTAGCACACACATCTGTCCATGCAGATCCAGTCTTCAGGTGGTCACTTCAATCCCCCCCCCCCCCCCCTGCTCTCATTTGATCAAGATAGACGCAGGAGAAGAAAGAAAGTAAGTTTCCTGACGGATTAAAGATGCTACTTTGCCACTCTCCCTCTGTCATCCCTTTTTCGCAAGTTGTAGGATGGATTGGGGGTGGGGGTTGATTCTTTGGCGTATGTGCTTTGGGTTTCCCATTTCTTTCGCTAACTACTGGCTGCTGTTTTTCAGATGATTTTTCTTGCTGGTTGTTGCACATTGGTTTAAAACATTCTTTTAAATCCACAACATTGGTGGGTCCTACGATTCTATCACTTTTAACATTTTTCAGTAGATAGGTATTTCGACTTTGACGCTAGAATATTAAAAATGGACGGTTACTTTAGAAGATTTATTTACACCTTTCGAAGCAGAACTCAGAACGTGTGTCTTACGTAAGACCATTTGTGCTTCTTGAAACTCAATGGCTTTGCGCTTGCGGTTGTAATAAAATTCGTGACGTTGCCTTGATTTTAGCATGTTATCCATCACTTCTCGCAGCTTCTTGAATTTCTGGATAATGAGTTCCTGGTTTGAGTTTCTGTCAGCAGGGAGCTGTTCTTCTCCTGTCCTCAGGTTGTCAATGTCTTCAGGCTAGGTTATTGCCCAAAACAATGTCACTTGACGTATATTGGCTAGATTCTGAGCGAGCACTGTGCAGCGTAAATCCTATTTGCTCCAACTTTGATGCCCAGTCCGAATGTCTACTGACTTAGTCTCACAAAATATTAACAGATTTATTATAAATTTCTGTTAAGTCGCTCTGCGGGTGGTAAGCTGTAGTTAAGTCAGACTTGATTCCATGAGATTGAAGTAGTTTAATCCAACCAGCCGATCTAATAATGACCACCCTGTCGGTCAGAGTTCTTCTTGGAGTCTCCCAGTGCGCTATCCACCATTCGACAGCTGTAGTTACCTGTTTGAGTTTCGCAGTTCTTACGCGAAAAAGTTTAATCCGACCACTATGCTCACAGACAACTACCAGGATGTGTTTGAAGTTTCCAGGCACAGCCGAGAGTGGACCAATTAAGTCAAGGCTAATGTTGATAAAAGGATCTGGAGGGGGTTGCATAACCTGAAGAAGGCCACAAGGTTTGGTATAAGGTGTCTTACACACTTGGCATGTAGGACAGGAGCGAATGAAGCAGGCGACAGATTTCCTCATGTGGTACCAAGTCAAATGCTCTTGCAGACAATGTAAAGTCTCGAAAACACCGCGACGTCCGGCTTCTGGAGTGGAGTGTGCAGTTGTCATGCAACGAACTTGAAGACTTTTGGGCACAAAGATTTGTAAGAAATGGTCCCATTAACCTGTTCGCGAATGTCACGCGATTGAAATGCCGTTGTGAGCTGGCCTTGACTCATGACAAATTGTCCGAGCTTTAGTACCTTTTTAGTGACACTACCACTATTTTCTTCAAATATTTTAGTGTACCTTAAAGCAACTGGATCCTTTTGCTGCGTTTCCTAAAACTCAATGAGTAAAGAAAAATCACTGTTGCACAGGTCAATCTTTATTTCTTCCACTTCCACCCTGTCGTAGCAGTCGTCAGCCATGTTGGGATTTTCATGCATCCTTGACAAGTAATCAGCAACTTCGTTGTCGACCTCTTTCTGCCATTTCAAGGTGTAATTTAGAACTTCTAATTCCATGATCCATCGAGCAAATCTTCCAGAAGGATTTAGGCATCTTGCGCAGAGCCGTAAGGACGGCGTGATCCGTCTGAAGTTCAAATTCGGTATTTTCAATGAAAGGCCTGAGCTTCTTCACAGCATAAATCATTGCAAGCATCTCTTGCTGAGCAGTAGAGTATTTTTTTTCAATGCTGGTTAATCTCCTACCGGTGAAGGCCACAGGTTTCAGCCCCTCACCAGGCACCTCTTGGCTAATAATGCAACCAACCCCAATTCTGGAAGCGTCGCAGGATATGCTGAACTTAGCTGACAAATCTGGGAGTTTTAGCACACACTCAATGAGCCCAGCTTTTTTTTCTTTTACCGCATTCTTGCATTCGTCCGACCAATGCCATCTAACATCCTTTTTAAGTTAGTCAAAAAGTGGCAAAGCAGCCAAATGGTAAGTAGGTAAAAATTGACGATAAAAAAAGGCGAATAATCCAGGTTGACACCGAAGCTCCGTGACACATGTTGGATCCGGGAAATATTGAATTGTCTTTGCAGCTGTTTGTTCAGGTTGAAGTTGGCTGGTCGAATTATATGGTTCAAATACATAATTTCTTGAGCGCATAGCTGAACCTTGTGCAGATTAGCAATGAAGCCTGCATTTCCTAGTCTTGTCAAAATGTCGTTTAAATGTTCCATGTGCTCCAAGAAAGAATTACTGAAGACACATAAATCTTCAACAAAAACCATAGAATGGTGGAAAAGTGACTCACCGAGTACTTCTTCTAAGATCCGTGCGAATGTCGCTGGTGCATTTTTAAGTCCGAAAGGCATAACGTGGGAAAAAAACTGCCGCGGTGGCATTTGAAACCGCTCTTGGTCTTGGTTTCTTCTTTCAGTGGAACTTGTAAATAGACCTTATGCAGATCTATCACGGAAAAAGACTTGGGTTTGCCAACCCAGGGTACCAAAAATCTGATCGATGCGGTCTGGAGGCTGTGCTTCAAAAATAGAAGCTTCATTTAATTTTCTGTAATCAATGCACGTCCTCTTCTGCCCAGGGCAATCCAACTTAGGTGCGCCTTTTTCTATGACTCCCTATTCCAGCCACTCATCAATTTGAGAATCAATAATTTTTCTAGATCCTTCGTTATAAGTCCGGTGAGCCAAACGAATTGGCTTGGTGCCCTCTTCCAGAATGACAGAATGTTTCCAACATGATCGAGTGCAACCAAGCCGCAAAGTTAAAACTTTTTATGCTGCTTTAGGCATTTCTGCAGCAACTTCCGCTGAGAATGAGTGCAGTCAGCCTTGACGATGTGGGTTTCGATGGTCTTCCAATCCTTTGTTTCTTGAGCGTCTTCTTCCGGTTGCTGTTGATGGCAGGTGTTTATAACTGTTTCATCATAGAAAGATGTTAATTTCCCGTTGCCGATCATCCAGCCACCGGCTCGGAGATCGGCAATTACACCTGTTTTTGCCATGAAATCGCGGCTAAAACAAGATGGTCGGTTGTGCCAGGTAAAATAAGCAGGGTGTGAGGTGTTTTATGCCCATTATCCCAGTGCAGCATCACACACACATAACCGGAACCGGAAATTTTGCCAACAAGAATGTTATTATAGTGTTCGTGTGAATTATATGTCTCTTTTGTTGCAAATCATCCGCCAGTTATTGTGAGCACACGGAACTTGTAGTGCCTGTGTCAAGCAGCGATCTTAATTGTATTCCAGCAACAGTAACGTCATCAAAGGATGCACTCCATACTGTGTGTCTCTATCCAATTTATGTGCACGATTTGACGCAGAAACAGAAACATATTTCATTACGCCTTGGCCGATCCCTCACTCTTCAACCTTTAGAAGATTTTAAGGCCTCCCTGCGCTGTTTAGTTGGGAGCCTCCTGACCGGTTTCTTGGCAACAAATCAGGGCATTGTGAGCGCTAATGACCTTCGACGCCGCACTCGTGGCACATGACCACCCTCTTCTTTCCACTCGGTGCCGGAGCTATTGCACCTTTTAAAGGTACTCTGTCATGCCTCTGTTGTTGGGGAGGTGGCGGGGGTCTTGGTGGAGAGTCGGCGCTCTGCTGATTGGGATGAGCGCGAGCCAGTGCGTACTTCTGCCCATAGAAACCCCTCGGATCTAAACTTTGCATTGAACACGGTGGAATACCGTTGCCTACACTCGGTTGAGCATCTACGAGGACTCTGAAGCTTGAACTGGATTAAAGTCATACGTTCGCTCTTCCTTTGTTTCTGTCGTCCGATTTCGCATGGGCTGGATGGCGGTTGCCATGAAAACCTCGGCTCGATACAAATTCAGCAGGGAGCGGAATTTTGTAAAGGAGTTGTTTTAACGAAAATCGGCAATGTTTAGATCCTTCCTTGACCAAGTGCTTCAACGACGGGAAGTGTTTATTCCAAATCAACGCCCAAAAGTCAGGATGGGCCTGATTAATTACACGGTGAATCTTGACTTACTTCGACGCTTGAGGATCAATTCTTTCATAATATCCGCTGATACATCGAATAAAATAACCCAACTTCTCCTCCAGATGCTAAGTACGCAATTGAAGTTCACGAAAGAGTTCATTTTTATAATCAGCATCCTCAAATTCCAAACGGAATGCATTCAAAAATGTTTCCCAACTGTCAAATGGTTCGGCGAAACAGAACCTTTTTTCTGCGTGTGAAACCAAAGCAATTGGGATAATGATTGTCAATACGTAATTATCCGACAGTTGAAAGGCCTTCGAATATTTTTCAAGGGCTAATAAAAATATCTGAGGCGTTTTTGAGTCCCTGTACCCCGAAAAACGTTGAAATTAGACACAGTGACCATCTTCTTAGGTGTTGTAGTCGTCACAAACTGGCCTTTTTCCAATTTGGGTAATAGCTCCCCACCTGGTGAAAGTGAAGCATCAATAATGGCTGTGGAGGTGCAGCAGTGGCCCATTGCAAAACACATGTTCGGTCCCAGGGGTTCAAAGATTGGCAAAGACTTCCATTTTCTTACTGTAATCATGTAACGTGGTTGAAAGGCAATAAGCACATTAATGGTTTGCATCCGAGTCAACCAGTTCAACCCAAGTGCTAGGGGACACTCGAGAAGTATGATACGTAGGAAAAACAACACACTGTGTTGTATTAAATCAAAGTTAATGTTGAAAGTTAATAGCCAAACTAGGGAAACATGTGGACGCACTAATAGGCTAAAGGAACTTAATTAAGCATAAGCATACGTTGGAGAGAAAATGTCACACACAATTGCCTAGAAAGAACTATTAGCTGCTTCAGATCAAGAATGCTCGCGGCCCTTCCATATAAGGGCTAGCTTTTCGATCATTCTAGATCTTTTTCACGCCATAAAACCCAATGGTGATGTAAGATTTCACTTGCATTGCCTCTCCATCAAAAATTCCAGCCTACTATAGAAATGAAAAGCAACGGCCCCTTTTTGCCCACCCCCACAGTTGACTGAGGTCCGACATGATGCAACAGGCTGGACACCATTCAAAAGCCTAACGTTAATCGTCCCTGGGGCTGGTCAACCGACAAAGAACCAGTTGAACCCAGCGCCAAAGATGATGTTTACAAGCTGATGAAATAAGGTTAAAATAAAGGGTAACTATATACACCTATATAGCGCCCTAAGTAACGTGCTGTACGTAGCTGTACGTAGCGTATTTGCTTTACGTAATTTTGTATTTAGTATTTCATCGCTTACGTATCTTTGCGTATTGTAATTTAACTGCTAAACGGGTATTCTGTGGTTTTGGATTTTGAATATCCATAAAGCAATGCCAACAGCCTTCCCACCGGTGAACTGCACGTGCCTTATTCTTGAATGAGGGTTATTCAGATAACCCCACTTAACAACAATTACGGACCATCCTTCCAGCAAGAAAGTTTAACATTTCGAAGCTAACAATCAACTGCGAAAAATTCGTTTAAATGGTTTCAGTGGTCCAAATATGATTTTTCGTTTTTTTCGAGGAGAATTTTTTTTACCTAATACTACGAAATACAACTAAACGAAATCGGGCTTAATTTTCTTTCTTCCGACACCTTTCTGACATTTTTAGCCTTTCTATTTCCAGAGGAAAAGAGGTATATATCTATAAACATATAAGCCGACCATAATTTTTTAATGATTAGGACTAGCCACATCGTTTGCTTCGCACGCTCCGTCGGTGTCATCTCACTATTCACATACTAACTGACTGATATGTCAAGCCAAAAAAAAAACGTGCAGATAGTTAAATAAAGTTTAGACGACTCCGTATTTTGCTAATTCGTGAATTACTGTCTTCCGAAACTTTGTAATGCCAGTTTTCTTCATGTGTTTGTTGGATATACGCTCGAGAATATTTCTTATTGAAAATGTAATACCGTTGACGGACGCCCACACCAAATAAAGATCAAGCAAATGATCAGGATGTGCAACTTTACTAATGATTCAGTTCATAAACAAACGATATTGCCTATAAAATATTACTGTTCTGTATTAATGTCATTCCACATCTTTTCATGGGTTTTCTTGTTTCACTTATTTTCTTCTTTTTTTTTTCTTTACATTCTGTAGTCCCTTAACGATTTTGTTTATTAGACTAATTCAATTAGGCTCCATTCTTCTACCGGATTCTCCTTAATCTCCCCCGATCTGCTTCTAATTTTACTTACAATGTGATCCCTGTTTTAAAAAGGAAAATTGTCGTCCTTTTCAACTGCTAAGGTTATCTATGGGGAAGAAGGACAATATTATTTTTTATTCAAATGAATTGTGCTGTATAAGTTGCAAAGTATAAGCAACGCGAGAACCGACCACCATGACCCATAAATCACTTGTAATTTGATTTAGTACTACATTTTACATGGGTTTTCTTGTTTCACTTATTTTAAGAATTATTTCTTTACGTCCTGCTTTGTACATATTCTTCCATTGGCTTCTTATTACTTCACGCTCTAAATACCCCTTACATGGAGATATAGCTGCAGAACGTCAAGTGAAAATGCTTCAGTTTGAATTTAAGTTGGACCAAGGAACTAACACGTACCCAAAGCTTCTCGTGTTTTGCCTCTGCAACAAAAACACCTTGCCAGGTTGTTAACTCAAGGATTTGTTAACATAATTAACCAACAATATTTAGTAGTTTGAATATCTAGTCGTTAGGCCCAAAGATTGAACGACCAAATATCTTCTTTAGTTAGGCCTACGCAAGGAACTAACTCAGATCCAAAGCTGCTCGTGTTTCACTACAAATTCCCCGGCGTAACATATGCCGGGCTAGCTGATTCCCGCTGATATGTTTCTAATTGTTAGAGCGCATATCCATTTCATTGTCGGCCGCTCGCCCGTTTTCTTTGCTACCCTGGCAAGAATGAGCTCGCTCGCCCTCTAGCTGATTGTTGAAGCTTCGTTTGTTTAATCATGATCCTTAATAAAACCTCATCAAGTCTGCTCACAAGCGAAATATAATAATAATAATAATAATATATAGAGACGATGCTCGAGGCATCCACCCACCCAAATTCCCGGCGGCAGATGTTAAGTGGAAGAAGTACCACCATTATTACAGTTGTTTTTTGCCGCATGAGGGAGGAAACCGGACTTCCCGGAGGAAACCCTCGTGCAACGGGCGGGAAACAACCGGAGAAAAACCCGTACATATACACTTCCCATCGCCAGGATCGAACCCGGGTCTGTAGGAAGCCAGAGATGTACACTGGGACCAGGACGCCTATCGAATCTGACGCCCCAGTGCTCGCAGCTACCCGTGCACCCATGTATATAGACAAGAATTTTAGGGTTCAGGAGGAGAATTTATGACTGGGACCCCTTCTGAAACGTCTTGGATTTATTCCAATTAGTTCCGTCTTAGTTTATAGAGGGTGCCACGAGTTTTATGTGGGAATTTCTACTCAGTTTTTTCAACCTAAAATTAAACTAAACTAAACGAAACTAGCTTGTATTTAATTATTTTTTACTTTAGCTTGGTTTTAATTTAGTTTACTTTAGTTTTGGGATGAAAAATGAGCAAAAATTATCAAATGGAATGTGTAGCGCCCTCTGAAAACTCGAACGGAACTAATGGAAGTGAATCTAAGACGTTTCAATAGGGACTTTTCAACTCTTCTCCCCATCCCTATAAATTCTTGATATAGATAAGGAGAGCACTAATGGCTTTACATAATTCTATACGATTTAGTCGATTCTTGCTGTTTGAAATGTTACAAATGCAGACGTAAAATATTCTTTACACCCTTTTCTGTTGACAATGTACTTGCTTTACGTATTTAACCTTTTTCGTATCTCTACGAAATGTTCTTTAATTTAACTGCTAAACGGGTATTCTGTGGTATTGGATTTTAAATATCCATAAAGCAACTACAACAGCATTCCCATCCCTGAAATGTACGTTCCTTATTCAGATTGATGAATTGGTATAGGAAGCTTTATCCGGATTAATTTCCTGTCTCCCGACACCTTTCTCACATTTTCAGCCTTCCTACTTCCGGAGGAGAAGAGGTATATATATATATAAACCGACTGCAAGTTTTTAATGATTACTAGCCACATCGCTCGCTTCGCTCGCTCCGTTGGCCGCGTCTCGCTTCGCTCGAGGAGGTTACTTATTACATTCTCATACTAACTGACCGATATTTCATGCCCAAAAAAAACCTGCATCTCTTTAAATAAGGTTGAGATGACTCCGTATTTCGACCCGCCATCCCCGCTACTAATTTTACAACCTGACCACTCCACCCCCTGTTGTAAAAGGCGAAATTGTCGAATTGAAGTCCTTTTCAACTGGTAAGGCTGTCTGTGGGGAAGAAGGACAATATTATTTTTTTAATTCAAATAAATTGAGCTGCATAAGCTGTAAAGTATAAGAAATTTTGACAGAGCCAGCCACCATGAACCACACATCACTTGCAATTTATGTTAGTACTACATTTTACATGATTTTTTTTGTTTCACTCTTTTTAAGAATTTTTGTTTGTTTACATCCTCAAGCGAAAACGCAACGGTTTGAGTGTCAGTTAAGTCTATACGCAAGGCGCTAACTCATACCCAAAGCTGAACGTCTTTTGCCACACATACAGCAAATACCTTGCCAGAATTTGTTTCGTGGTAAACCAAGCATAGTGCAAGTTTACGGTTAGTTTGGCCAGCTTACGGCTTTACGTATACATTACTACTCTTTTGTTGCAGATGTCGAGGAGCTTTCATGCAGCAAGGCACCAACTCGTACCCAAAAATTGCTCGTGGTTTACAGCAAACTCCTTGCCAGAATTTGTTAACGTTCAACTACATAGTGAACGTAAGTTAGGCCTATGCAAGGAACTAACTCATCGCCAAAGCTGCTCTTGTTTTCTACAAATAAGGAGAGAACGTGCAAATGGCTTTACGTGTACAGTAATGGTAGGTTTTTGCTATTTGAATCGTTACAAATGCAGACGTAAAATATTCTTTACACCCTTTTCTGTTGTCAATGTACTTGCTTTACATAATTTAGTATTTAGTATTTAATCTTTTTCGTACCTTCGAAAAATGTTACTTAATTTAACTGCTAAACGGGAATTCTGTGGTATTGAATTTTAAATAGCCATGAAGCAGCTTCAACAGCCTTCCCACCCGTGCACAGCACGTGCGTCATTCTTGAATGAAGTTTATTCCGAAACTCCCACTCACAACAATTATGGATCATCCTCCCAGCAGGAAAATTTGATTTGATTTGATATTTTATTGAGCCTACTCGGCCTTTAAGCCACCCGCTCAATCTAAAAACTACTTACAAACTAAACCAGAATCAAAACACAGTACAAATCGACCAAGATGCACAGCTGTGACCCTGCCCCGTGGGAATGCGTAGGGGCATGAAACCAACCAGGGAGGACAGATCCAGAGTTACGTATCAAACCTGCGTGTAGCCCGGCAGAAACCCAGGACTCGGCCCAACATTCCCCCGCCGGGTGGAGCATGAGGCGGGACCCCCAGGACCTCAGCCAATGGTTCCCCATGGAAAATCATGGAAAATTGATTGATATTGATATTGATATTGATATTGATTGATATTGATTGATATTTTATTGAGCCGATAAGGCCTCCAAGCCATTCGCTCACAAACTTACAAATAAACTAAAAACTACGTACAGACTAATACAATTAAACAGACCGGTTGAATCCGAGAAACCCAAGAAGCTGGCTAACTCTAGGTACCCATGAGAACACGAGGGGGGGGGGGGGACGGACCCAAGCGTGAGTAATTGGATTACAACACAAACCGTCCCGTAGCCCGGCAGAACTCTTAATACCCGGCCCAGTGACCCCCTACCTATGGGGCCATGCGGTGCGACACCAAGAACCCCTTGCAAAGGGTCCCCTTCTCTGTCGACCACAAAACGACGCTGGAATGCCCAGCGCGGACAGTCTAACAGAAAGTGCCGGACAGTTTCCAGTCCCCCACCACACTCACACATAGGTCATCAACTTCGAACAATGGTTTCAACAATGGTCCATATTGGGTTTTTCGGTTTTTACGAGGGTAAAACTTTATCTCGAACCACGAAAATGCGCCTAAACGAAATCCGGTTTAATTTCCTGTCTTCGACACTTTTCTCACATTTTTAGCCTTCCTATTTCCAGAGGATATTTCTTGCTTCTTGCTGCTAAAGGGATCCACTTCTTCGGAAGCTGTACAGTATAAGCAATGCCAGAGCCTAACACCAGGAACGACACGTCGCTTTTAAGTTTTGTTAGTACTACACTTTACATGGGGTTTCTTGTTTCTTATATTTTAAGAATTTTTACTTCGTAGCCATTACCTTTCCCGCTGCTTGTGGTGCTTTTAACCATTACTACATTTACACGTGTTTTCTTGTTCAAGTCATTTTAAGATTTTTTTGTTTGCTTTACGTCCTCAAGTGAAAACGCAACGGTTTGAATATAAGTCAGGCTTACGGAAGGCACTAACTCGTACCCAAAGCTGCTCGAGTTTAGCCACACCAACAGCAAACACCTTGCCAGGATTTGTTAACGTAGTAAACAATCTTTTCCGTATCTTTGCATATAGTGTAATGTAATTTAATTGCTAAACGGGTATTCTGTGGTACTGGATTTTAAATAAGATAGATAAGATAAGATAAGATAAGATAAGTTTATTGCCCGAAAAAAGACAACGGGAAAACAGGAAGGGATCTGTGTGATCCACTAACACATGACCCAATTTACACCACCATAAACACAAAACAGCAATAAAACAAACACGGTGTTGCCACAAAAACACCTAAAAACACTAAAAACACTTTAAAAACGAAGAGAGGTCAATCTTTTTGAGCCCCTGTTTAAATGTGTACAGGCCACCAGGTCGGAAGGAAGACTATTCCACGGGTATACCACACGATTAGCAAAGAAATATTTAGTGCAGTCCTTTTTAGTTACTGCAACAGTGAGTTTCATGGGATGACCCCTAGTATACTCGTTCCCACGTATTTTAAAAAATTCTCCTCGCAGAATGGAGAAAGTGAGAATTAGGTCCGCATGAAGACGTCGTAATTCAAGCGATTCAAGACCTAGGTCAGTTAAACGCTGCTTATACGACAGATTATAATAACCTCGGATGTATTTTGTGAAGGATCTCTGTACAGATTCCAGCAATTTTATATCCTTAATGTGATGTAGCGACCATACTGGGCTTGCGTATTCCAGAATAGGTCGTACATAGACAGTAAAAGCCCTAGCCAAAGTTAAGGCATCACCAGATAAAAAACAACGCTTAATCAAGTAACCTAGTCGCTTTGCACGAGAG
>JAHWFP010089367.1:7965-45584 GCA_023313725.1 Lithobius niger
CCCCCTCCCCACCCTTCTTGTATTTTGGGTCAGACGGTAATAAATATAAAAAAACGCGTAGGTTTTAAGTTTTAATTCATTGTGGAGCTCAAAAAAAAGTTAAGGAAGGAAGTGTGTTCTACTGTGAATGTTGTAACAATTTATTTGTGAAACAGTACAAATTTCAGATCTTTTCATTTTTGGTGGTTGTGAAAACAACCGTTTGTATAGCTCTGAAAAGAGCTGTTTGTTCACAGCCAAGCTAGGGGGTTGCAGAAATTGGGAAAAAAATCCAGTTCGGAAAAGAAGCATGCCATCTTTAACAAAACCATCCTGGTTGCCGGTGTGTAGGAAAATGAGTCTTCGGCCCTTTCCGATCGGAATAAGGCGACCAACCAAGCCGTCATTTGCGCTGTCAGCTGTGAGTTCCGGTGCGCCTTTTCACCCAAGCAACAAGCAAGTTTCATCCAAATAAATAAATACTGTAAATGAGACGGATTACTTCTTAAATGTCGTACCTGACGTAAAAATCGGCGACGCTAGGCAACAATTTCTGGACGGTTTTATTTAAAATTTCTGTTATTTTCCGTATTTCATCCCAAGTTTCTTTTTCATGGTTAAATGCTACGGAAGTTCTCCCATCTTTAAATCCAATCTTCCATTTAAACTTGGCCAAAACATTATCAAGATTTGGATAATTACCTTCTCGGTGAATTTCAGTTATTGCTGTTCGAGCGACTGACAGTTGAAAGTCGTCCAAGCTTGTTATCGTTGGCGCCTTTCTTGGCCGTTATTTCGCTGCCGTTATGAACCGCGGAACTGTAGCGTTTGCTGCGGCTGGAGTGGCACTTGTTTCGGCGGGTAGTTGCGCGCCTTCGTTAACTATTTGTTTAACACCACTGAAACTGAAAGAAACCTTTGTTGCATTTAACGTTTCTTTGGAAACGGCGTCTTGCTCTTTGTTGGTTCCTTGCTTCGCAGATAGCAATAGACTTTCCAAATAATTTCCCTAGTTGACTGTGAATCATTTTACCTCTTTTTTTCCCGATTGAAGACGCGGTAATAGACGACATTTTGTGACTGCTGTACTGGCGGTTTTTTTCACCCATGATGCTAGTCGTGGTGTTGTACTGGAGTGGACAATCGATATTTTTTTTAAGCCACACCCAGTTTACAAATCGCGTACGGATTATAATGCAACGTTAGTGCATCCTTTTTCATGTAGTGACACAGCTCACGAGGGTTCCTCATTTGCTCGTTTGCTGTAA
Source organism: Lithobius niger (assembly GCA_023313725.1). Lineage (NCBI taxonomy): Eukaryota > Metazoa > Arthropoda > Chilopoda > Lithobiomorpha > Lithobiidae > Lithobius > Lithobius niger. Next base: position 9,213 of record JAHWFP010089367.1, read on the forward strand.
ATAAATTCATAAAAAAATAATAAAAATTTAATTTTAACATTATATCATTTGAAACATTTAGAGACTAAGAAAGACAGCCCGAATTACCCCCCAAAATTTTTTTTCTGCGCAGTAGCATAAGTAGTAGTGAGGGGCTAAAATTGCCTAAAAGGCCATTTTGACCAATTTTCGATGCTAAATTATTTCCCACAGTTTTCAAAAAAAAAAAAAAAATCTTTGTAATTACGGCATGCTGACGTAGTGAGAATCGAATGATATAATCTACAAAATTAGATTTTAAAACAGTCAAATCATGATTTTTGCCTTTGTGCCATTCTGCCCATTGCTGTACAATGTTAACCTTGAAGGCCGTTAGAGTACCTCAAGACATGACGCCAGTGTGATGAATTTTTGTGTGTCATAGTGATGCCTAAGAGCAACTTTTTCACACCCTGCCAATGACGAATTCCAAAAAAAAAAAAAAGGTTTTCACACTCCAGCCTAGTGTCCATGATAACATTACCGCAAATGGTGAACTCCCGTTTTGTCACCAAATCCCGTTGCGCCAAAAAAAAAGCAGATTTAACAGTTTTCCCCTCAGGGGCCAGTCCCGTTTCGCCAAATCCCGTTTCGCCAAAACGAATTTGACAAAATTTTACGTACACGAAATTTAATACCTTATTTCTATGTAATGGGGCTTTAAAAGGCAAACATTTAACAGAGACAAGCAGTGGTAGAATAAGCCCAGTTGATTTATTAGCGTTTTGAAAACTACAGACGGGAAAACGTGCGCTTTAAATATAATTGTTTAGATTGCTTGGGCGTCACTACGTCACCGCCAAGGTTCTCTTGTAAGAATAGTTAGTTATACACGTGACGGTTAACCTTTTCCAAACGGGAATTCCCATTTTGCAAAAATTCCGTTTCTCAGAATCAAAATATTCTTCAAAAAATTTAACACTGCAGAAGTTAAAGAGGCACGCCTAACTGTTATTAATTTTTGATGAGTTGTGGTTTCTGATGTTATGTGTTTAGCCGCAGCGAGCGCGGTAGCGCGAGCGAGGCACGTAATTTGAAACTTTACAAAATACGTAATTTGAAACATTACGTATTTTGCGAAATGGGATTCTGCATAGAACGGGTGTTTGTCTATAAATGTCTGACCTTTATCATGTTATAAATGTTCGTGTTTGAATGTTTTAAATGTTTCGTGTGCCTAAAATTTCGTGAACAATATTTGGCGTAACGGGATTTGGCGAAACGGGACTGGCTCCTGACGCAAAAGCTGTTAATCTGCGTTCTTTTTGGCGAAACGGGACGTAACCCCGCATATTCCTTCCATCTCTCGTTCTCGGTCACGGCCCCACGTGGCCAATTGTGGAACAACTAATCGTAACTATTTTCTGGATCCCTTCGGGTAACCCATGTTAAAAATATGCTGTATAGGTTTTAACCCAATAGACAGACAGTTGCGAAAAAATACCACTCGTGTTTCGATTATACATAGGATTTATAATTACAGTCCAGGCATGCGAAAACTCGGCGTTTAATAGCGTTCCAAGACCGACGGTGAAACCACGCGGAAAGAGATGGCTTCTTCAAGCCAAGGCCAACTGGGCGACAAATAACTTATCTCACTTTCTGTATCAACAGCACTAAAACAGATGATGATTTTTTATGAATTGTGCATTTGCTTATTTCAATTAAAAATCATGAATTTTTATCCGTGTACATTTTAACAAGTAAAGTGAAACTCAATCATACTTTTTTTACGGCGCACTTGACGTTTTTGTTTGTAATGTAGTGTTGTTGGTGAAACCAGCAGCGACTCGTACCAAATTGACGTTGACGTGGCAACGTGATTTTAGGCCTGTTTTTTTTTTTTTATCTACTGTTACAATTTCGATAGCAGCAGCTAAGCGCATTAGACTATATAACTGTGTTATCCAGTTATTTCGTACGTATCAGTGCGGCCACGTGCCTACGTCAAAGACCTAAAATAAATTAGTAAGATGGCTATATGTATAGTTGGCAGCCATTGGCCTGTTGGTGGTTGACGTCAGGCTCTAACGAACGCTATATAGTTGCCAGCCATTGGTCGGTTGATGGGTGATGTCAGCCGGCTAACGAAAAATATGAAATCAACGCGTTTTCTACGAGCGACGATTTCTGTCTCTTTCTAAGAGGACGATCTCCGTTAGAGGATTTCCTCAACAGATTCGACCCATTTTCGAACATAGATCTAAAAATGTGGCATAGAATCAGTATACAAAATTCAGATAATTCAGAAAATAAAAATTTGACACATATCGGATAATTCGTTCAAACCTAATAGCGCGAACACACAGCCAAACAGTTTGCATAAGTCTAAATCGACTCAAAAAGAGCATCGTGCCAGGCAGGGAAGCATCTCAAGTAACTCCCTGTCAGGTCGCATCCCTGCCTGGCAGTAAGTTTGAGATACTCTCTTGCCTAAACTGATGCCTTTATTTTTTGCGGTTTCATTTTTATTTATAGATATTTGAGATGTTACAAGGTGACGGTGGACCATGTCCATTCGTTCTGTTCTACCCAGCCACAATTTCCTTCACAGTGACTTTGACCTGATTCTCACACGAAAGGCGTTTCCATTCTTTTATTTCGTCCAAGTCAATAGTTCCCACAAATAAAATAAATTTGCATTGCTGTTTCCCAGCTGAAAATAAACGTCTAATTTAGTCATGGAAATTGTCGAACACAAAGAGAAGTAGGCAGGTGTTTTAATTATTTCACTGCGTTGAGAAGAAAACAGAAGCATCAAATAAATTTCTTCAGTGATTCAAAATTCAACTGATGTCATCAGGTTGCAAAGACTACAATACCTTCAAAAACACCAACTCAGTCCAGCGCAACTCCCAATTGTCTGAAGACTATCGGGTTAACACGTGACGCCACGCGTGAGATGTTTTCGAAGGTTTTGTTTTGGAAAAAATGGCCGTCGATCATAATGCAGTGTTGTTACTGCTGGGCCGTTATAAGAACGAACGGAAGAAATCAACTGTGATCCCCAATTAGGGTGGGCAGGTAGAAAACTGGTGAGGGAAAAGGTGTAGTGCTACTTCCATTACCATACTGGATTTCCACCTTCCCTCCCTAATGTGGGCTGAAAGTAGGAATCCACCGTTGGTTCTTATAGCGGCCCATCTCTACGTCAGCCATTATTGCGCCACCTAAACTGGATGGCGCAACACGCTCCTCAACAAATCCATTACCGAGGTTTGGCTGGCTGTTCAGTCTGATGACTCCACAGATCCATCAATCTATTTAAAGTGTGATGCCACTTCCGCTCATTGTGCGCAGGAAAGAGGAAAACAAGCCAAACAGCGAAAATCATACACTAGAAATAACGTAGTACAGTAGGCCACTTACATTTCGATGTGACATGACCTGGCGTGATTCGAACGGCAACCCAGCCCGTCTAGAAGTAACTTCTAAAAGAGTTTCTCAGAGGCAAATTTCAAAGTAACTCTTCAAGTACACTTTCTATATGTAAACTTGTTAGTAACGTTAAAATGTAGAAAAAAAAAACCAGTAGACTAAAAACCACAAAAATAAAAATGGAAGGAACAACTAAAGCTAGTCGGCAAGCAGTACGAAAAATCTTTAGACATAAATTTAGAAGTAATGAACGCTTGTTTTGAAATGAAATCAACCCGATATCAAGAATTTAGACATAACAAACACTGAATTTCTACCGAAATGTTACGTTTAGGAGACTTAACAATATTTAAAACAATTTGTTATTACTTCTAACGGGTCTTTAGACGTAAATTTGCAAGTAACACTTCTAAGAGTGTATTTAGCACTATTCAAACCCAGAATCCTTCGAAACTCTGAATCCAGATTAAAAACATAAAAATAGAAAATGACTTAATCTAGCTTAACGTTTGGCTATACTAATTCGTATGTACTTGCAGGTCTAATGGTGCATGGTTTAGGGGCACTTACTAGTTCAGAAGTCGAGGAACTAGATAACGTGCCCGGTACGCGGACACTTAGGCACTCCAATTTAGGCACCGGACAAATAGGCACTCAGACAAATAGGCACCAGGACATATAAGCACCCGGACAAATAGGCACCAAGTTTAGAATTTTCTTTTTAATTGCGATAGATTGTCCTCCGATAAATTAGGGGGTGGGGGAGAAAAAAAGTTTGCTATAAAATGTTCGTAGCGTTCAAAACTGGTAGAGATTGTTGGCATCTTTATTACACTAGCATCTCTGATGTTATGTATTAGCCGCAGCAAGCGCGGCAGCGTAATTTGGAACATTAATTCACCACACAAAAATTTCAGGAAAAGTATGCAAATAACTCCCCCAACGGTCCATACGACTAAGTGTCCCAGATTTAAAACAAACGATACAGAATTTGATGGCAATCCACCTCAATTAAAAATTAAAATGAAAAAAACTTATTGCCTATTTAACCGGTGTCTATATCAGTGTCCGGGTGCCTATTTGTCCGGGTGCCTAAATGTCCGAGTACCTATTTGTCCAGTGCCTACATTTGGGTGCCTATGTGTCCGGTGCCTATTGATCCGGTGCCGATATATCCTACATCCAACGTGCCCTACCAAAAATCAGAAGAGTCTGCAATAATTACTAAACGATTTTTCCTTCGGATTGCTCCATGTGATAGTTGACTGGCTGGAAGTGTGGGGAAATGCTGCGAGCTCTCCTACAGCTCGCCCAGTTTAAAGACGTAACGTCCAAAATGTGATAATAATAACAACAATAATTGCAGATAAGCTACTATGTGTGCTTATGACTCCACCCCAATAACGGTTTTGTCCACTTGGCATAGGAAAATGCAACGTCGGGAATCATCATTGACAAAACGAACGCACAAGTTGACGGAATGTTAATTCCCGGGACGTACGGAAGGTGGGCAGGGGGTTAGACGATACATCGACGATTTAAACAATCGGTTTGACATGTCCGCACACCGTTTTGCAATCGCTGCTCGCAAACCTATAAAGGTTTACAATACTGTGTTGTGAATGCCGTTAGTGTTTTTGGCCTTCCGTCTTGCTGTTCTATTCCCTACCAATAATCGACAGTAGCGCGCACCGAGAGGGCAGGGGCAACTTTTACTAAAAGTGAGTTTTAGTGGACCTTTTTTCTGGGGACTTATTTTTTTTTTTAGCTTTTCACATTTTTTTTTACTCTTTTCTGCCTCGTTCTTAGCCTCTTTGCCCTTTTTTGGCCTATTTTGCCCTTACTTTAAGCCCTTTCTCCAGCAGCGCTACTAGCATCGACACAAAAGGGCATGTTTTTTCAGACGATTGGCCCATTTCATTTCTTCGAGGCCTGTTCGGTAACTGACCAAACAAATCGCATCGGTGAATTTTTGTACGGCGAGTCCCAGCGTCTACTACCAAACAGCGGCAGCTGAGGAAAAGCCTAGTAATTTACTAACTTAATCCCTGTAATCACCCGGAAAATAAATCTCCGTATAGCCTTGTACCACAAAGCTATTAAATTTCTCGACTGCACATAGCGCTTCAGTAAATAGCGACATGTTCGTTAATCCAGAAAGTGTTTCAAGGAAGAGTGGCTGGATTCTTTTGTACTGAAAGTGTCGCCCTCGGTTGAAAGAAAGCGGCAACAAGACCAATCAATCGCATCAGCAGCACTTTCGGCAGCCATATTGTCCAACCCAGTCGCGTATGCTATTTTTCATCCAAGATCCGTCCGGTACTGTAGTTGAGCCCTGAACAAGCACAATCGGAACTACGACCTTAATTTGTGTGAATCAAGGGCGACCGACCGAGCTATAGTTTGTTCCACATTATGTTTGCAGGAAACTGACTGTACGACGCCACGTTTCCTTGCGCTACGAGTGTAAAAGAATGTGAATATCACACTTGATGCACTCTCCATAGTAACTGTCAAGAGTCTACGAGTGGGATATTTACATGTTTTTTGAACTCGTAGTGGACGGAATCGTGGCGTCAATACAGTCAGTTTCCTGCAAACATAATGTGGAACAGTGACACGACGTAGTATTATTGTATATAACTCTATGCTGAAGCCTTAATGGGTTAGCTGCAAGGGGCACTGCGGAGAGAAACAGAAGGGCGTCATACTGAAGCCGATGCTGTGAAGAGTGATTTTTTAGACCTAAAACGCGCGATTTTTATTGTTGGAGCAAACAACGTTATTTTAAGCCTAAGAAATCCGCTCATCCGTTGTTTTCCCCTGCATTTTTACGTAGTGCACCTTGTAGTTATGCCCTCCAAAACCCATACTGGTGTCAATATGGCGGCAAGTGTGACTGCTCAATACAAGCGAGCCAGTGAAATCACAGAATAATTGACTGCTGCCAACAATGCATCACTTTATCTTTTGAGTCGTCTAGGCCATAGTTTCAATTCCTTGTATTTATTTATTTATTTATTTATTTATTTATTTATGTTATTTTAAAGAATTTCCTTTAGGTGTTTATTATGTCACTATTAAACCTTCTCTTTCAATTCTTCTTTAGGTCCCCGTAGAAACGGCATCTTTTCAAGATGACTGAATCGTCTCTAGAAATCGGTGGTCGTGAGAGGGGTGTGAGCATGCCTCGTGCTATGAGTAAGAAGGCCAGTCAAACTTTAAAGGATCTCGTGACTTGTGCCATTTGCCTCGAGACGCTGCGTCGACCGCGCATGCTCCCTTGCCAACACACCTTTTGTCAACAATGCCTTCAATCCATGAGTGGTGGTGGGAGGGGGCTGACTTGCCCCGAATGCAGAGCCGATATCACTGCGCCCAAAGACGGAGGTGTGGCGGCCTTCCCTAGCAACCGGTACATCCAGGTAAATTAGCATTTCGCCTCTTTATTTAATGTAGCTTTACAACACATTGCGTTCATGAAATTTAAAAAAAAATGGCACGAAACACGTAAGCATTAGTTCTTTAAAGATTAGTCTTAAATGCTTTGTAATATTTCACTAAGTTGTTGAACACGGTGTATGTATATATCAAATAAAATTGGATAAAAGGCGTAATATATATTTAAAAAAAATCTAAAATAATACCACGCGTGACGGTTTTCACCAATGACAGTATCGGGGAAAAAAGAAAAAATTAACACCCCTTTCAACTGCTAACAGAGTCGGAGTTGAGAATAGCGCCCTACGTTTTTCTTTTTTATTATTAACATATTTTTAATGTTAGCTTTTCTTTCTTTTCTTTTCATATTAGTCGAGAATATGACGGAAGGGACGTAACTAAAACGTAACACATATTAATATTGTGATAAATCACATCGCTCGAATCGAGTAAATACCTTCACAACACAGATGACGAAACATTCTTCAAAACCGAAAGTATCGCTTCTTTGGCTGTATAACTTTGCCGTTCTAACTTGTTAGTACAGTTTTCTTTTAGCGTAATGATGAACCTAAAAAAAAACCTATTATTTTCTGAAATTTTTTTTGGTTAGGTTGGCTTCAAGTTAAGGTGCTGTGTATAAGTTAAGGTAATATAGCAGAGTGCTAAATGTTGAATATTCGGCGCTGATATGAGGCCTCATTTTTGCAAGATTTACACTTTTCCTTCTTCCGGTCCATGCAATTTAACACATTATAAGGGCTCGCCCATTTGCAATGAAATTTGTAATGAATTTGTCCAATAAAGTGCATTTATCTTGAAAATAAGGCCACCATATCAACGTCGATAGCCAAACACTTTAAAAGCCTCAATCACCCCCCCCCTCCTCAAAAAATTATTAGTTTATGTAATTTCCACATTTTTTAAAAGTACGGGGTCAACCGAAGTCCCCCTCTCCCAGCAGGTGCCTTTTTTAAACTGTCGGGCAGATGGAAAAAAACTGACCCAGTCCGAACCTGATTGCTAAGGTTATCTTCGGACAGAGAGGAACAAAGTTGTAGTACCTATGATCTTTTACATGCCACAATCAACATGACCTGGAGCACTTTTCCGGGCCCTTCTTTTCCCGAATGGTCAGGGTTGGGACGAGGCTTGAGACTCGAACCCGGGATCTCTGACGTATGAGAAGGTCGTGATATCCACTCGGCCATCCCAACACTTGGCCATCCCACCTCTATTATCACCACGGGTCGGTGTAATAATTATGATATCGTTATTTGTTTAGTAGGGTTATTTTCTTCTTCTTAAGTCGTAGAAAATAAAATAAAAATGCTTTGCATTTAATTTTTACGACGTAGCACTTGATGTAAACATCAAATTCTAGAAACGATACACAGTGGAAAAAGAGGTACTTATGTTGCTATATAAAATCATGTTTTTTTGTTGGTTGGCATTAGTTTATCTTCCCTTACAGTTTTGAAATTTTTTATCCCACAGATTTATGTTGTTTAGACAACTTACTTGCACATCTTATCGTTTAGTCAAGTACATTTGCATTATGCGGGTAACTCAGGGTTCCGTATTGGGGGCCTTACTTTTTTTTTAACACGTTAATGACATTTTCAACGCGAACACCTCCTCGACTATTACAGCTGTCTTAATTAATGTTTGCAACAACGATAATGCAGCTGCAAGCATTGAACAGGACATAAGGTTTAATACTGAAAGTGTGGAAGCTACTTCTGAAATTTGATAAGATCCCCGCACCTCTTAGGTAAGTACTGCAGCACATTATTTACAGTAAAATATTCCGTCCATATACAGACTTCCTCAGTATACACGCCAAAGTGGAATAAAAACAACAAAAACAAGATGGTATTTCAACCTGTTCAATCAATTCACACATTTTAAAATAAAAAAAATCTGCACTCCCAACTCAAATCCTGCGTTATTCGTCGGCCATTTTGTCACCACATCAAGTTCCGCAAGAACATTCCTACAGAACTCGTGATCAACTTGTGTCATTACTCATTATTAAGTTGGGGAATGATTTAAAAAAAATTTTAAATGAAGAAATGTGTACACTCTCTCTTGCTAGGATATGGAGAAAATTTCTTCAGTCATTTTAAATTTTTTTTAAATCGCTCTCCACATTAATAAATAGTGACAAAATGACCGACCAATAACGCAATATGTTTGAGTTGGTGAGTACAGATTTCTGAATTTTGAAGAGTGTGAATTGATGGAACAGGCATTAGCATGTTGTTTTTATTCCTTTTTAGTGTTTACTGAGGAGGTCAACAATTAATGCAGGTAGAAGCACTATTGACAGTTTGAATATGAAAGAATGCCGGCTAAGTGCACAAAAATTCAACAAACGACGTTTCGGGCATAAACAGCACCCCAGTATCAAGTGCATAAAAATTAGCTGTCAAACATCGTTCAAAATAAAAAAACACAAAATTGGTAATGCCAACTTAGCAAAGCATCTTAAAAGGCAAGAAAACATTTTTTTAATTTCTAGTAAATCACCCCTCCCCCCCCCCTACTCCCCCTCTTCCCTCCACTTATACCGATTGTGGGTTTTCGGTATTTATCACTCCTGGTACTGAGTCTTGCATATAAGGAAGGCATTTTGAATTTGGCTTCATTTCGCTCCTGTACTTGCAGGACGAACTGTAGTCGCCCATGATCTACTGGTTTGTCAGTATATCTGGGTTCATTTTTTAAATTTTTTTTATTTTAATGTTTGATTGCCTTTTAATATGCTTTCCTTTGGCATTACCAATTTTGTGTTTTTATTTTTAACGATGCTTGACTGCTTATTTTTATGCTCTTGATAACGGGATGCTGTTTATCCCCGAAACGTCGTCTGTTGAATTTGTGTGCACTTAGCTGGCTTTCTTTCTTTAATGTTCATACTGAGGAAGTCGGTATATGGACTGAAAAGTTTACTGTAAATAAATGTGCTGCAGTGGTTTTCCAAAACGTGTGGCTATCTTATCAAATTATCCAACGTCTGCATACGAAATTTTCGAATTTCTTAAAAATTGTAATGTTTCGCACTCTTAGGAAAGTGTTTTTAATCAACCTTTTGATAATAATCATACCAATCATTCATTGCAGGCTTTTCTAGAACTGCTGGCATTAGAAGAGGCGTCATTGGATGAACCGGCACGATGCTCCCTTTGCTTCACGTTATGTGATGACGGTCCTTGCGATCACTGCAACCAAACCCTTTGTAGGCTGTGTAGGACGACGCACGTGGACTCTCTTAGATCCCAGCTTGACGTCATTCTTGTTCAACTACAGTCGAATGTTAACAAGTTGGAACAAAGGAACAAAGACTTGAAGGTAAGGGGTTTGTAGAAAACACGGTAGTAAAGAGATTTTGCTAAGAGGAGAAAGCCAGAAAATATTTTGTATGGGAGCATAGTCCCCTAATCACATTAAGAAGAGTCCAGGCGACTGGCTTGCTTGCTGGCTGCGTGACTCTCCCAGGATCCCATGAGAGAAGTTGGGAAATACGTAGTGACGCATAGTGCGTGTTTCACGTTGACGGTTTGGATGTGAAGTAAGTCGTAGTTTTAGAACATGAGCAGGGAGAGTGTTTGCGTACAAACTAAATCCCACAGATGGTTATTGCGTCACGTTTTTAAGACCGAAAGCAACAAAACGGTGGATTTTCTACGTTAATTTTAAAACGTAATTAAATTGGAGGAACGGCAGTTAAAACCCATGTACGCCAACGGATCCCAAGTACACTGCAAAGACATCGCGCTAAACCAAAATGACTGAAGATCACAAAGGTACGTCAGGTCGTTCATAAACGACTTATGTTTTACTGCTAAAACTTCAGTTTTTTTTTCTTGTTGCTGCTCGAGTGCGGCGATTTGGAGGATGATAGGTAGGAGAAGCGGATATGGAAGGGTGGGTATTTGGGTAGTTCAGGCGTCTCTGTCATAAACGTTGAAGGGGGGGGGGTGGAAGGAGACATAATTGGGTCAGCAACGGTTTCTATTCAAAGGTCTTTATTGTAGTTAATGAATATCAGAAAACAAAAAAAAAAGAGGTAAGTAATTTTTTTAATGTTGGAATGTGGAGCGGGACGGGGGGAGGGAGGCATGAGGCGATAAAAAATTAACCAATGGAAAGCTAGTAAACGGCAGCCACCAGCCAATCATGCCTCCTTAACATGGATAAAACGAGCACCGGGCATTTTATCAGATGAAACTGTCAGCTTCGTCCCTCTATCTTGTTTTTACGATGAAGTTGTCTGGTTTCTGCCACATAACGAAACCATTACAGAACTACACTCGGTAGGCCTAAACCAATTCTTAAACATACACGCGTAATGCAAAATTTGGCGGCCCAGAGATGTGCGATGAATCTTTCTTTGTTTACCATGGTGACAGAACAATCTCCCGCCTCAGGTGCGTGCGTTAGGCCTAATCGACCCTGCTTTCTGCAAGCTTTTGATGGGTCATTAAGGAAACAAAACTATCTGCGAGACGGTAAATTCTCGCTTCAAATAATACTCGAGCAACCTTCTCGAATGTCAATCCAGTAGCAGTGGCCACTTTGCTATTACACCTTAGAAAGCATTCGCCATTTCACATTTTCTACTCGCCACATACCAAGTACACGTTGCCCAATGCGTGGATTTTCTAAGTTGTGCACTTAGGGTGCTGTACAATTTTGTTAACCCTAGTGTTATTACGTAAAGAAAAGTGTTTTATACGTCTTCTAAATCTGAGCACAACGCCGCAAACCGTTTGAATCTAGCTTATACGGTTCCACAGATATCCCCATTATCCATATTTGAGTAGCATTCTCTATTGCTAGTCGCCGTTTTGACGAGTAGGATTCAATTCAAGTCGCCAAATGTTGATTTTCATTCGCCAAATGGCAGTGACGACCGACATTGGAGAGGGTTGTACTCGAGCCTAGTGTCGATAAATGTTCTCAACCCCTCGTTACATTATCACGCTGATTAAAAACACCTCGGACAAGCACTTGGCATTTTTTCGGCTTCGGAATGTAACTCTGGGTTGAGAACATTTATCGATATCAAAAAAATTACGCTCTTGAGTTACTACTGAACAAATTTTAAAAAAAGTTTGTTCACAAACACGTTTGGGATCCGGGAAGTGTTGACCATCACCACCATTATCCTTTTTCTTATCAAGGTACGAAGATAAATCTAAAGTCTATCGGACAGTCGTGCCCAAGTGTAAACTGTATTTCATATGCCTTTCATGTGTATTTCATGTAGCTTAAAACATAGGTGTTAAAAAGGTCCAAACTCATATAACAGTTACTTTAAAGTGATTACACTGTTGTTGTTGTTGTCATTCTTGTTAGGACACTTTTGCTCTCCCTAAGAGATCGGACCGACGAACCGATTTTTTTATTTTCCTAGCTTCACATGTATGTGTTAACAAGGACGGGGCCTTTTGAACGCTTTTTTTTTAATGCGACTACAATGTTGTTGTCGCTGTTGGGACAATTTTAATCTCACCTAGAGATCGGACCAATGAGCCGATTTTCCATAATTGTAACTTAAAACAAATGTGGGTTCTAAGAAGGATAGAGGCCTTTTGAATCTTATGTTAGTGTGACTACAACATTTTTGTTGTTGTTCCTGTTGGGAATTTTTGCTCTTCCCTACAACTCGAACCAATGAGTCGATTTACAATTTTTATAACTTAAAATGCAGGTTCTAACAAGTACCAAGGCCTTTTTTACGTCATTTTAGTGTGGCTACAATGTGGCTACAAAACACGGGTCTGGGCGTTTAAGGTATTCGTGCGTCCATTGTTGGAATATGCAACACCAGTCTGGTCCCCATACCTTGCGAAGGATATTGATCTGATTGAGTCGGTACAGCGCAAATTCACAAAAGGTTTGCCAGGTCTTCGAGATATAAACCATATCGAGCACCTTTCGAGAACGGGCCTGGAATTCTTAGAACTGCGTAGGATTAAATTTGATCTTCTTCTTACATTTAAGATTCTGAGGGGACTTATCTCTGTTGATTTACCTTTTTTCGACGTGGCACCCAGTCATCACTGCACAAGGGGACATCCCTATAAACTAGCACTTCCGGGTTCTCATCTTGACTGCCGAAAAATATCTTTTCCATTCGGTTCATCCCTATTTGGAATCCCCTTAGCACGGAAACGGTATGCATGAGCACAGATTCTGAGTTCCGCAGAATGTTGGATGGGCAGTCTCTACACGCTTTCCTCAAAAGACCAAATTAGCTTACCATTTTATATTGGCCATAATTAACAGCATCTCTGATCAGGTTCCGGTGTCAGCGGTTCACCTCTCTTCTGGAAACCTTCCACTGAACCGTGGTAAAGTTATTATTATTATATTATTTTGTTTTTGTGTTTGTTGGGACTTTTTATTCTCCCATAAAGATCGAACCAATGAATCGGTTTCAATTCTTGTAGCTTAAAATATAGGTTCTAATAAGGACCAAGGCCTTTTGAACGATATTTTAATGTGACTACGATATTCTTGTTGTTGCTCTTGTTGAAACTTTTTGCTCTCCCTTAGAGACGGAACCAATGAACCGGTTTTCAGTTTTTTTTTAGCTTAAATGAAGGTTCTAACAAGGCCCAAGGCCTTTTGAACGTTATTTGAAACTGACTGCAATATTCTTAATAGCGTGCGCTGACCTCCGAGGGGGCAGGGGCAACTTTTAGCGAGCCGTACGTTTTTTTTTTATCAGCACTTTTTTTAAAGACGTGTTTAGCCTTTTCTTCCCCATCTTAGCCTTTTTTTGTCCCTTCTTGGGCTCTTTAGGCCGGTTTTAGGCCCTTTATTCCATCGCACCAGCAATTGTCGGCACAAAAAGGTCAATTTTCTTTATGAAAAGGGCATTTTGCTAAAAGGGTAGAGGCAGTGCCCCTCCCTCCCCCGCCCACCTCCTGTACACGCCATGAATATTCTTGTTGTTGTTCTTGTTGGGGGTTTCTGCTCTTCCCTCGAGATCGAGATAAAGAACCGATTTTAAATTTGTAAGGCTTGGTATTAAAAAGACTCGGGGCCTTTTCGTTGTTGTTGGGACTTTTCGCCATTATCACGCGCCTGAATCAATATTATTTGCTGACAAAAAACACACGTTCCTCCAACTTTGATTAATTCTTCTAATAAGCAATACCAGAGTGAGCAACGAGAACAGTTTAATACTCAAGCCCTAACCAGACTGGCTGCTCGCGGCTGCACGCCGACGTAGTATGGTGTAAAAAAGACTTCATTATTCGTCCTTAACGCAACACCAACCACACGATTGCTGCAATATTGACCTTGTAGGCACGTAGTTACGCATAGCTTTGCACGAAATTTTCTTCTGTCTGGAGAGGCCTTAAGAGTGCTCTGTGGAGACAAGAATCCCGAATAGTAACCCTACTAATAAAGCTGTAATAGTATTGAGGTGTTTGAGGAGGATCTTTGCCTTTTGGAAGGGCGTGGATGGCGCATGTTAAACCATGGACTTTACTATTCTGATGTAAATTTAGTTGATAGTTGGCATTAACGAACTTGTGTTTAGCAAATACATGAGTATGCGTCCTCAATTTGTCATAAAAGACTTTTTCACCATTTTTTTTTCTTTTTGCAAGAGTCCACAGCTTACATTTGCAAATACCCAAAGTTTCGTTCTTCGTATATTCTGATAGTTCTGCTTGGGGAGGCTTAGGGATGTTTATCGTTCCCTCGCGAGTAGTAGCCCCCTACAGTTCTGATTGCGCACATTCTGGGTTTCATTCTTCGTATATTTCGGCAGTGAGTTTCTAGCAGTTTTGATTGGGGAAGCTTTGCACTACCACATTGGTGCCATGGCCAATGCGTGCTCTGTGTCTGCTTCATTCTGGTAGCGTGCATTTTGAGGGATGTACATTCTGGGAAAGAGTAGTCCGTGGGACGAGCTACTTGGGGATGAAAAGCCCCACCGTCATTTTAATGTATTGTGTATCTTAGTAGTATATTCTTAAATCAGACTATTTTGTGGAGATGAGAAGATTCGTAAAAGTAGGCTTCTTCTGGACACAGTGAGGATTCCACAAATTCATCAAATGCACTAAAAAAAAATTGTTTATTTTCGAAAGTTATCTTACTTTCTTGATCACAAAATAATGGAGAAAATGCTTAAAAACATACACAATTTAACAATGGCAGGCCGTGTTTGTTAAATTGTGTTTGTTTTTAAGCATTGTCTCTTTATATTGTAATCAAGAAAGTAAGACAACTTTCGAATTTTTTTTAGTGCATTTGATGAATTTGTGAGGACACTGTCCAGGAGCAGCCTACTTTTACGAATTAGTTTATTCTGTATTTTCAAAAATCCAGTCTTTGTAGACAGACAACCTTGTGATTTATTTGTTTGCTGAATTGCTTTGCTTCCGGAATTTTATATTTCGTTTGTTGGTTACAGGAGAAATGCCAATTTGTCCAAGCAGAAATTCACCGTGTGGCTGAAGACAAAATAAAACGAATTCGTGAAACCGAGCAATCACTGTGCACACGTCTTGGTGACGTGTGCAATAAACAGAGTGAAGCTGTTACTGTTCTTCAGACGCAGATGAAGACGTCAGTTCAGTTAGTTAAACAAACAACCGCATCCGATTACGATGATCTACCCAGCGATGCTCAAAGAGTAAGTCAATGAATGAATTTTCTTTTTAATGTTTTAGACCAGATGGACCATAAGTGGAATATTAGACGGAAATATTCCAAGAAAGACAAAATCCTGCAAAATAAATCAAAATCCCTGCCAGACCTGTCGGGCAGGGTAGCCTACTGCTAGTGTGAAGGCATACCGATAAAGGCGTATCGATAAAAGTGTCAGTGATATGGGGACGGATTGGTTTGTCAGTTCGAATCCGGCCGGGTCATGCCCCTCTAACATCACAAGGGCACAAAGGTGGCTTACTGCACTCCGTCATTTCTAGTGCATGATTTTTCGCAGTTTTGCTTTTTTCCGCTTTCATTTATAAAACAGGCGTCTTGTATTAAATCCACTGCAAGTGTAACGTGTGAAACTTTAACGCAGCTAAGTTTAGAGGTTCCCCAATATTTTGTAATTGTATTATAAATTTATTTTACACCTCTGACACCATTTTTTATGACGCATTTGTGACGCATGCAATAGTCCAATAGTCCAATAGTACACGCATTTGTAAACTTAATTCTGAATGGATGCCTGTGTTTCAACAAGGTCATGTTTTATTCTGTTAATGAAACAGGTTGGCCTTAGAAAATAGTGATATTACTAAACCAAGAAAAGGCCACAAAGATTGACCCTATTAACCAGCTAACTTGGTACATTGTCCACTTTTTTTAACTTCTTTGATTGTGTTTGTACTTCTGATTTTAAAATTGAGGTTGTTTGCTTGCAGTAAATGAAATATTCTACAAATACGAGTGATCGCGCAAAAATCAATGTGATCGGGGCCGTACACAAATTATGCAAATTTTGCCCTTTTCAACACTCGATCCCTCATTCCTTGTTACATTTAGTCACAACTTTTTCACTCCCCAGAAATTGATGGAACAAACGTCAGCTTACACTGCGGCCCCTCTTCCCCCTCCGACTTTCGTTACCGATGAAAAGGCCACATAATTCTGGAAAATTTGTAATTTATAGACTTTTTTTTTTTACTATTTTGTAAGGCCGGTTATAGAAATGTTATTCGGAACACACGTTTTTTTGGAGTAATAGTTTGTGCAAAATAAAAAAAATTAAAAAAATGAGGCACAAAAATATTGATTGTTAAAAAAAAGTATGTGACGTCACAAATTGCGTGACGTCCACCCCTACTTGTTTGAAATTTTACGCTTTACGTATTCCTCTCCCTCTCTTGCGTGAAGGCTTCTGCATACGAGTAGAAGAAATGAGTGACACCTTAACAAGGGAGCAATTGGCCGAATAACATTGAATGAGAGAGCGAAATACTGTTACATAGAGTGCTGTGACGAGTCGAGTAATGGGAAATAAATACAGTTACAACCCTATTTCCTTTCTGTGCTTAATGTGAAATGTTAGTTCAATGCATTGTGCACAGTATTTACATTATTATTTTGTATGGCCATTTTGGTTAATTGCGCGCTAAAACAGGATGTCAGCTCAATAGCGTAAAAGAGGAAACAAACAAAACTATACGGGAAGATGCAGAAGAATTCACAAGGTAAAGGGTAAATGAAGCAAGCAGGCTGTATTAAAGACTGGCCTTGTGAGGATACACAATACACTAATCTGAGAAAGAAAGAAATGACAACTGTCCCGACTGGGACTCGAACCCAGGACTTAACGTTTACTAGGCGGGTGCTCTAACCACTGCGCTACTGGGACGGGTTCTAGCTACAGGCTTCAGCCGAGCTTTGCTTTCTCTCCTTGTATGTATGTTTGTGACCAAGGCCTTTTGAACGATATTTTAATGTGACTACGATATTCTTGTTGTTGTTCTTGTTGAAACTTTTTGCTCTCCCTTAGAGACGGAACCAATGAACCGGTTTTCAGTTTTTGTACCTTAAAATGTAGGTTCTAACAAGGGCCAAGGCCTTTTGAACGTTATTTGAAAATGACTGCAATAGTCTCAATAGCGTGCGCTGACCTCCGAGGGGGCAGGCGCAACTTTTAGCGAGCCGTACGTATTTTTTTATCACCACTTTTTTTTCACCAGTGAGAAAGATTGAACAGCTACTTAGCTCGGCTGGAGCCTGTAGCCAGAACCCGCCCCGCTATAGCGCCGCCCCGCCCGGCTAGTAAACGGGAAGTCCTGGGTTCGAGTCCCAGTCGGAGCAGTTGTCTTTTCTTTCTTTCTCAGACTAGTGTATTGTGTATCCTCACAAGGCGAGTCTTAATGCAGACGGCATGCTTCGTATACGGGAGGAATGTGTATAGACACATCCACTCATGTTTATTCAAACTAACAAATAAACACACCCTGGTTGCCTTGTCTCCATTTAAGAGCTGATGGGATTTCCACAGAGCTGTGGTGGTTCGATTTACGTTTAGACTGATTCGTAGCGAGAGTGTCCGCAATGCAGTAGCAAAATTAAAGAAGAGGGCCATGTGTCAAGTTGGCGGGTTAGGGTTAATCTTGGTGGCCTTTTCTTGGTTTAATGATATCACTACTCTCTAAGGCCAACATCTTTTTTTAACACCATCATTGGTTTTGGGTGGCTATCACAATTTTCATATGACTGAAAGCACAAATAATCACTTCTACATAGTTTGAGTAAACCTTCATTCCAAAATGGTTTAGGCCGCTAAAAATTAATTAAGTGGTTCTTGGGAGGGGTGCTGAAAAGATTTGACGCGAGCGGGCGGTGTTTTTATTTTACGTTTTATTCGTGATTTTTCAGATGTGGGCGATGGCTTACAAAATGAAATCAGTAGCTTATATTTTGTTATGGAGTACAATATCTATGTTTTAATGGCAAGATCAGCGTGCACCAGTTGCATGTTTGATAAAAATCATTCTTTAGATGTAAGTTTTTAGTTGTGACATGCCGCTGAACGACCCTTAGATTCATTTTGAGGCGATCATGTGAATGTAGCAGAGAGCTGACGTGGTCACTGGCTACAAAAAACGTTTGGTGAAAGTGCTGATGCGTGATCGGAATTTTTTTCTAGACAATGCCATAAAAAAACGTTTCATACGTTAAGAAAAAACCCACGCGTGCGCTACCGAGAACCACTTAATTAATTTTTAGCGGCCTTATATTTGTTTTGTTCCACGATGAAACATTGAAGTATGGGTGGTCAACCGATAGTTGCTGTCCCTGTAGAAGCACCCGATTTTCACTCACTGTGACTTTAGGCTGCCAATACTCATTCCATGTCTTGCCGTACTCCTTGTATTTGCTACAACGACACATTGATGATGCCCCATGTTCTATGAATCAGGTAGCGCTGTTTATGCAAGTCCACCACGATGCCACCGAATTACTTATGAGGCTACAGCAAGTTGGTCACTGGCGGATTGATTTCGACGATGATAAATTCGAAGTGTTGATTAGCAAATGTGCCATACCGGAAATGGAGGGAGAAGTTGACAGCGACAGTCCTACGGACTCAGGATCCCCTATTCTGTCCGGCGTATCACACAATCCCAGTGATGCACGCACGTCTCCGGATGGCCATGTGAAATATTACAGGTATTGTAAACTAAGTGAACCAGTTCCATACCTACAATTTGTTAGTACGCAAATTGTTGAACGAATAAAAAACAAATTGTAATTTACCACTGGATAGAGCATTGGCCATGACCCAATTAGTAATTTGTCTCTTACACGAGTTACATTACTTATTAAAAGTAGGGCCGTCACCATTACATGATGCTATACAGGAGCGGAGCGTGAGAATATTTCAGGGAGAGGGGTAGGGCAATTTCCGCGAGGTGGGAGAGAGGCAGTTGCACCTACATTGTTGGTCCTCCATACTCTCCCTCCCTCCCTACTTCCCACTCCCTCCATTACTTTTTTGTTCCCCCTCTCCTCCGTTCCCTCCTTCCTCCTGCCTCTCCCCCTACCTTTTCATTTTTGTACCGAATCCTGGACAATTTTTTTCCGGATCGTTTTATTTGTATTTTATTCTTAAATACGAAACAATTTTTCGTTGATCGATAATGCGGTTGGATGGTTCATGTTACCCTGAAAAGTGTGGATCCTCAAAACTGTTGCACAGTTTATTAAAAACGCATTATTCAACATAAAACCCACCTTTGATACTTGGGTGGGTGACCAACTTGGAATCCGGGCGTCGCATACGTAAGGCCTTAGGGCTTCGTTCGGCATATCACCGGAAGGTGTTAACGCTCGTTGAAAACCCTTTGAATCCTTTGAACCCACGGTATTACAATTAACAAAGGTCTCAAAGGGTTTCAAAGGGTTTAACGAGCGTTAACCACTCCTGGTCATCTTCCCGAAGCACTAAGGCCCTATGTCTGCAACAGCCAGAATCCCAGGCGGTCACCCACCCAAGTATTAATCCAGCCCAATGCAATTAACTATTATTACAATTGACTATTATTACAATTAATTATTACCATTAACTTACTGTTTCTAACAATAGGTTTTTAACAATTGGTTTCCCCCCTACCAATTGGTTTCTAACAATTTCCTATGGACTTTCCGTAACTTCCGGCTCAAAATATACCCGACTTTCGAACTGAAAAATAAAAAATTCTTCGGGTTGTACTTAAACAGCATGCAAAATTTCAATCAAACAAATTTGGTTCAGTACTTTTAGCAAAGAAACCACAATGAGTCACTGCATAAAATGAGCTTCGCTCGCTTCGCTCTGTCCACACCAATAAACTTGAGAGCTTGAGCGAGATGTGTTTGTCTGTTTGGTAATGTAACTAGCAATTGAGAAGAAATAGCTATAATTACACTAGAATACCACGTTTGTAATACCTTGTACGTAAACTACCGAACTAGGACTAAGAGGATTCAAATGTATCGGGTAATACCACATGTCAAATTAGTAGTGGTATTACCACGCGAAGAAAATATAACGATTTCTTTTTTCAAATAGGGCCTAGTCGGAAAAGTTACGGGAAAACATTTTTTTTTCATGTGGACTGACAGACTGGTTTTACCTAATTATTACCTGATTTTACCTGATTATGGCTCCTTGATTCCGGCTCCTTGAAGTTAGCCGATATGATCGGAAGGCCAACAGGAAAAGGGGCTGCATTTAAGTCCTTGTCAGATCTGCTGATCAGGGTAGTGGGGGAAGATAATGAATGTTTTAGCAGGGAAGGGCACAGTTTAATTTCAATGGATTTGAGTCAATTACCTAGGCATGAAGTTAACAGCAAGTCAAGTCAAATCCATACTTAACCACCGTTGATGAGCAATTCCATTCCTAATCAATTCCAATTCAAAATTCATTATTCAAAAGTCAATTCCAACCAAGTCTCTGCCGTGCTTCCATTCAATTCAAATCATTGCCACATTCTGTATTTGCTATTTCAAATCGTTTCCAATCAGTTAATTTTCGTTTCTCATTGTGACAAATCAATTCCAATTTACTCACTTGCTGTTGAACCAGTCAACTCCCGGTTGGTTCAGGAAATATTTTGACCAATTCCATTCCATTTCACCCAATTTAGCCTAAGTCCAGCATGATTTCGTGTTAATTATGACAAAATGTAAGGTATTGCCGAAATTTAGACGATTTTGGTGAATATATGGGGAAATTGGGTAAATCGATTTGGATTTTGTGTGGAATTGGCTTGAATTTCTGGTTGTATCAAATCAGGTCACAACAAGGAATTTTAAGTCAAAAGAGAAATCAAATCAAATGCCAATCCAATGGATGACTTGGCAAGTATAGTCAACCTGAGCATAACAGTGTCTGAATTAATGGTCATCAAGTCAGTTGCTACCAAGTCAATTTATAATTTCCCAATTCAAGTCCAAATCAATTCAAGCGTAACTGAAGATTAAGGAAGTCAATTCCGTGAAGTCCAAGTCCAATGTAGAATAAATTCTATGAAGTCCACAAAAGTGGAATTGAGTCAATTAATTCCAAGTCCGGAATTGACTTGCGCTCATCACTGGTTTGTAGTGTACATTTTTAGCTGCTGTATGCCAGAGTATCCCGTACTGCTTTATCATAAATTCTTTCGTTCCTTTGCTCAGTAGAACCCGGAGCTTCCACGCCAAGCAACGCCTTGGAGTTGGTTTCCTCCAGCGTCCTGCAGGTGTTGCAGTGGCTCCAGGCACAAGAGAGTTGTATGTGGTCTCTGCAGACACCCATCGTGTCCACGTCTTTGACAGTAGTGGAAAGTGTCAGCGTTCCTTTGGGGCTCGCGGACACGGAAATGGAGAGTTCCTTTGCCCGTTTGGTATTGCCTTCTCACCCATTGAACCCAAAGTGTTCGTCAGCGACAAGTACAAGCACTGCATCCACGTTTTTGACCGTGAAGGCAACTTCCTCCACCAAATTGGTGCCAAAGGTAGTTCTCCAGGACACTTCCGCTCTCCTGAAGGGTTAGCCATTGATGGTTCTGGATACATCTTCGTTTGTGATACTTGCAACGACCGTGTACAGGTAAGGTTACACTCTTTTACAACTCCTATAATGCTAATATCTAAACTGATTACACGGATCCCTTGTCAAGAACCACGCTATACTCGGCATGAGAAGTTGCATTATCAGACCGCATTATTCAGCCCTGTAACGTAACAGAGTTGCCCCCCCCCCCCCCCTACTGAAAGTTTAGACCTGGGCCACATATGGCTATATCTGGAGCCATGTCTGGCCACATGTGTTAAGTTCAAGATCTGGATTGTTCAGATATAATCAGATATGGCTAGATTAGATGTAGATACCCTAGATATGATTCCATACCAAACCAGATTTGGTAACATTCAGATCATGCTTGATATAGATTTTTAAAATATAGATGATTTTGCTTCCATGGCTAACTAATTAGCTTTTTAATGTGTGAAAGTCTGTAGATGCTATAGCCTGTTATGGCACCACAAAATGTGCAAATTTAGTCTTTAATTTGACTGTTACAGAATATCTGGACTAGTTTCAGTGCAAAAAACACTACACTGTGAAGCTAACGTTCGGTTTGCTCAAACCTTGGTTTATTCTCCACTACTTCAAAACGTATCAGTAGGGTAAAAAAAAAATTGGACATGAAGCTACTTCAGCTATACATCCTGAACTTACCTTTACGTGCCTGGCAAGAGAACTATGTCTATACAGATTTGACTTGATCTGGCGTTATTGACTGTATTTGACCAGATTTGGCCTAATTTAACCAGATCTGGCCATACCTGGTGGAATCTAATCAGCCATAGAGATAGCTCGATATAGCCATATCTGACTGGATCTAACCAGGTCAAGCTGGATCTAACTAGATTTATGTGATTGCCGTTTATTCCAAGCGTCCTCTTCACGTCGGTTTAACTCGTTTTACTCATAGTACTACCTGAATTATGGTTATGTGGGTAAACAATCACCTGCCACTTATTATTGTTAAGTGCCCGAAAGAAGGGAAGTCCCATAAAATGTCATGAGTTTTGAGGTATGTGCATGTACTAGCTAGAAATACAGTGTACTAGCTAGAAATAGATTCATTCGTAATTAATAAGAGTGAGCTGACATGACTTATCTGAGTAGATGTGGCTGGATCTTACCGTGTCTGACCATATCCAAGGGTGGATCCAAGGGAGGGGCCGAGGGAGCTGAGTAAACCCTCCAAGCCCTCCAAGGCAAATAAACACAGAAAAATTGCCTTTTTGAAAAAAAACCAGTTAAATTACAAAAAAATTACACGAAAACTTAGAAAAATCAACCTGCACCCCCCTCCAAGACTTCGTTCTGGATCTGCCCCTTGATCATATCAAGCTGGACATAATCGGATGTGCGCAGATCTGAACCTATCTGATTGTTTACAAAACCATGTCTAGCCAGATGTGGGCCAATTTTGGATGTGGATAATTATTATCTGGCATGTTGCATATCTAGAGTTCAGTTATGACTTTAGATGGAGTTCCACATATAGATCATATCTGGAGTTCCACATATAACTAAATCTAGAGGCCCAGATATGGTCCTGATCTGGGCTTTTGTTGCATACAATGCAAGCAATGTGATCTGCATTCCATGTCTTAGACTTTACTTCCTATGGCAACAGTATATCTGAATAACTGCACATCATACAGATATGGGAAAAAGCTGTATCGTCAATAATTGCGTGAAATAAAAAAAAATTCCAGGAATGTTATTTGTATTACTGAGCGTGCACACAAAGGATTATTTTTGTACACTGATAAGAGTTTAGTCAGACCAGTAAGCATAATACAGCCAAAGTAATTGGGTCAGTTGTTTCTTGAGGCACAAAACCATGTTTGTCGAATTCAAGATTCTTGAATCTGTGTACACAAAATAATGACCTAATAATAATTTAACTGTAGATCTGAGCTAGTGGTGTGTGTATGTATGACGTTGCATAACTAATCTCTATGTATAATATGATGTTTATAATCTTGTCTTGAAGTTTTACTTGTAAACGTTGAAAGACATTTAAAATGTGTCAACACTGTTACTTCTTCTAATGTCAGGACTTCTGCTTTATTTCAGGTTCTGGACAAGGATGGAACTTTCATTCGTGAATTTGGAGGAAGTAACACTTCTCCAGCAGTCAATGGACGTTACACCAAACGTCTGTTGAATGAGCCAACAGCTGTGGCGCTCACCTCAGATGGACGTGTAGTGGTATGTGACTATGGCAATCATCGAGTGCGCGTTTTTAGTAAAAATGGTGATCAAGTCTCTGTCATTGGAGGAAAAGGAGCGCTCAAGGGACAGCTCCAATACCCGGAAGCTGTAGCCATTGATTCCCGGGGTTTCATTGTAGTAGGGGACAGTGGCAATAGTCGAGTGCAAGTATTCCGCCAAGATGGTGGATATGTGCGTTCGTTTGGTACCAAAGGAACTCGTCTTGGTCAGTTCAGCTGGATATCTGGGCTGACAGTTTCTCAGGACAATGAAATTCTTGTTAGCGATTTTAAGAACCATTGTGTGCAACTCTTCTAGTCTCAATAATTGCTGAAATTGACAAATTTCGCAATTTTACCGTAGAATAGTCTTGGCGGTTCAAATAACTGAAAACTCAATCGCCAAAGAGCTGAAGTGCGACTTATTCTGTACCTCCTTCTTCACCAAGGCCATTTTGACACATCTGTGATACTAGAAAAGTGGTAGCTGTATTGATGAGTAGTGCAAGTCAACTCACACTATGCAAGTTAACTCACACTATGCAAGTCAACTCACACTATGCAAGTTAACTCACACTATGCGAGTCAACTCACACTATGCAAATCAAATCGTTCAACTATTGGAATCTTCCTCTTATTACCAACGATTTTATTCACTGAAAATCCCTCCACTAGTTTTTGGTGGTTTTGGGGAATTTTCAATCCTTTTTATTGAATCTCATTAACCCCAAAAATGTCAGTATTTAAAACTAAATATTACCAGGGTAATGAACTCTTTAACTGATTCAAAATACTTTACAGGCGTATAGCTAGTAAAGGCCTATATAAACAAAAATTCGATAGTGCCCAAACTGGTGCCAGAATCAGAGCCTCTTTAGATCCACACACAAATTGATTTGACGACTTAGGTCTCTCAAAGTGAAAAACCAACCCTTTAAAAAAGACCATATATGGTAGATGCATTTTTATAGTACAATATTTCAACGAGTGGGTCTCTTTTCCCGTCATATGCTGGGTCAGATTCTTATTACTGTTCTTCACTATTCGTTCCTATGGAACTATTTATGTTCTTGTGGTAGTAACGTATCGAAAGTGGTTGTTAGGAGGTTAACAGGCTCTGTTTTGTGCAACTTCTTCATTGTGTTGATCAACTTCTTCATCGTGAGAGATCACTTTAAGTAATTTGTTCAACAATTGAAAATGGGTTCCTGGCAAAGCCCCTACAAATCCGTTGATTAGGGTATAGTTTGTTCCACATTATGTTTGCAGGAAATTGACCGTATGATGCCACGTTTCTATGCACAACGAGTGTAAAACATGTGGATATCATACTTGTAGACTCTACAGAGTTACTGTTAGAGTCTGTGAGTGTGATGTTTACGTGTTTTTTTCACTCGTAGTGGAAGGAAACGTGAAATCATACAGTAAATTTCCTGCAAACATAACGTGGAACAAAGTATAGGAAAGTTTACCCACCTCCTTAATCACCTATCGGATCCTAGACAGTACACTTAACATTTTTGAAGACTTTTTTTCTTTCAAGAACGGTTGGTAAGGTTCGTAATTCAGACAGACGTATAAATTACATTACAACAAACGTTTCGTTACATGAGATGACTTATAACTCGTGGAAAGCAATACATGAAAGAAATAATTATTTTGTAGTTAGGATGGGCCGTTTGCAGTTGTAAATACTTCTTATTGTGAGGAAGATGTTGAAAACTGAAAATGCTACAGCTTTGGCATGTTGTATAATTGTAAATCTTGCAAGTAATTGGCCTGAAGAGGCTCCAAAGTAGGGTTTAAGAATTTACATAAAATTGTTGGAAAAATTCTGAAATCCATATTTTTGCCAATGTTTACTATAATATTATTGTCATCAGGAAGACCTTCTTCGATTTTTATTTGTACTCTAGAGAAGAAAATTATTCACGATTTTATTTTATTTAGTGATGGAGAACGTTTTTGACTTTTTATTTCCCTTGGAACCGAAGCAGAAAAAAATATATGCGGATGTGCTAAATGTTCATGGTTCTTGCAGCTTGTTTCACCATTACCCAACACGTCACACTGTTACGGCACATCTCTTTTGCAATAAACAAGTTTGAAAGAGTAGACTTCCATGTACAGGGCCCTGTTATTTGAGGTACAATAAATATGTTTTTATTTCTTTACGAAAAAAAGTATGTTTAAACGAATGTTGCTAAATGTTGCTAAATGTTGCTAAATGCTAAATGTTCAAGCAGTCTGTAAAACACAGTGGCTCCTGAGCACATAATTTTAAGCTTAGTCCAATTATCTGGTTCGAATCCAAGTTTAAGAATGGGATGACAATTTTTTTTAACCTTAATGGCGAGCTAATCTTGTTTTTTTCTGGCTTACTTCGAAAGTTGGCTACTTCAGCGTCACCATTTATAGTAATACAAAACACATCAAATCACGCAGGGTATTCGTCATAAATGACCGCCCCAGCAGCCCTCTCTCTAGGCCACATTTGTCAGCATTTCCACCACATTGCAGCACATTGAAGCACATTGTAGCACAACACACCTTCTGATTTCAGACGGAATAAATAACATCCACAGAGCCAAGTCAAACCAGGCCATGCTATTCCACGCTGGCCAGTTGTTGTCAAGTGTCCATCGTGGCTCGACAACAAGTGACCGGTGATGCAGAATGGCATGGTCTAGCTTGGCTCAACTGTTCATTGGCACAAGGAGCAAACAATATTCTGCGTGAAACCACAATAATCAGCGTGTTACGAAACCTCTTGCTGCTTGGTCTCCACTTGCATTAATTTCTAGTGTGGCGACCACGACGTTAAGCTGCTTTTTCCTCCTTGCACGTACGTTTCTGGTCCTTAGGTCACGTTACGGAAGGGTTGAAGAGCTAAGCTCAGTTTGACCCTGAAGCCAGGAACCAACCCCAGTAGCACTGCTAGTAGAGTCCCGGGCTGGTAAACTCGTTTCTCTGAGCATGAAATTTCAGTGTGTAAACCATACATATGCTAATGAAAGAAAACAATACCTTTAAATAAAAAGGCAACTTTAATGTAACTTCGTTAGTAGTAGGTCTGCAAGAACATGAATAATTTAACATAAATCTTTTTTGCGACCATCTGACTGATATGTGAACCGTTTGTGTGTGTGTGTGTGTGAGAGAGACCATTTCTGTGTGAGCATTTTCTGCAGCCTTACTAGATGGAACTGTAACGTCCCTCGGTTCATTGGTGAGTGCGAGGTCGGGTTTGGGTTCGAGTACCATTCGTGGCTTGCTTTCTCTATTAGATTAGTGCTTCTTGTATTCTCCCCTTTGACTCTTGTCTGCTTCAGTAATATATTAATTTGACTATAAAAAATTGTATACGTTGAAGCCAACCTACCATTAATCATAACGTTTAACCATAAAAGTAGTAGTATAGGGGCGATTTTAACGGCCCACGTGCAACACGAGCCCCTTGATCCCTCGGCAAAGCGAGCAGCAACATCCAAAAGGTCAGAGACCTGGCCCCAAAACCAAGTGGTTGTCGGTCCGAATCTCACCCTAACCATTGAAAATGTCTCTGGTCTGAGAATCAGCTCTACACCCAAGGGCTATAGAGGTGCTTGATGAACCAAAAGGTCTGAACTCATCGATTAGCATACACAAAAAATAGAAAATTTAACAAAGCTCATGGCTTCACTAGGCGAAATTGGTACATATCGTAAATAAGATACACGTTTTTGCTCTTGACAACAAGGATAAAACCACAAGACCATGGAAAACAGAACACTAATACTTAATTTTCGAAAGAATTTTTTCCTTCTTGGTCACCTGCACAAAAAACAACGCAATGCAATATGGGTAATGAGGTTAAAATGTACGTCTCCTGGTACCCATACTTACAATAAAAAATGTCAACACGACAATTTTAAAACAACTAGCCTACATCAGTCTGTTGTTCAATCATAAACCACCATCTTGGAAGAGTAGGCAGGCAGACCACTGTTCTTTAAATTTGGTTTATAGGTAATGAGGTAAAAATTTTTTGCCAGTTCTCCATATGATGAAAATTGTTCACCACATTCATCAATCTTTCATTATTCACTGTTATTGCACACTGTCATGCTTCAAGATTTTGCTTCATGATTTTTTTAAACAGGTTCACGATACACAATGCTGGTCTTCTTGAAATCGGCAATGTGATCAATGATAAGCTACCTGCATGTTTTGCCCCCCGCCCCCCCCCCCCGAATTTTTTTCTTAATTTCGAGGGCTCTACGGCATGCTTCTACATAAATGGCTGGGCAATCAAAGCATATGATGCAATATGTAACATTTTTGATTGATTCTGAACTAGGGTTGCTTATTGAGTCTTCAATTGGATGGCAAAGGTATAACATTATTGGTTCCACTCAACTGTTGGACTGTCTGCGAATATTTGGGTGGAGCGTGGCGAAGCACGCTTCCAACTATCTTGATAGGTCTAGATATTACCCCAACTGCATATTTTGCGAAAATTTTCTGGTTTGCTTGGAACAACACTGGTATGAATAGTATAGTATATTGATCGTCACCATTTTGGGGTGCCCTTGTTATCGAAAGACTTCCCGAATCTGCCAGAAATTCATTGGACAGATAAGAATTACGTTTATTCCTTCTCATTCTCAATTAATAATGGCAGCAATCCTTCTACAAAGCAGCAGGAACACAGTTCCTCGGGGAAGTGCTGAATGTAAAACGACAGTTGCGACTGCGTGACCAGGATTAGTCGGGCTCTCCTTTTTCTTTAAGACTTTTGAATAAAGAGGGCATGCCTGCCATAACTGGCGTATATGATACCAGTTCATTTTGTGTGGCTCTATAAATTAAATTTTGTTTGTTGGGTTAGTTCCCTGCCAGCCACCTTCCTCTTACGATTAAAATTCAGTGGCGATGCCACGGGGAAGCAAGGGTGACTAATGATCGATCCACATTTTTCTGTATTCATTCAGCTTCCCTGCTAATTCCCACCTCCCCCATAGCCTTCCCCTAGAAATTTTCAGGTAGTTATTTCTAGCACTTTCAATGAGAGCTACACCATTCATGGAGATCGTGGCATTTCTTAGGGCATGTAATTTCAGTGTGTAAACTATACGAATGCTAATGAAAGAAAACAATATCTTTAAAGGTAAATTTCATTGCAACCTTGATCTAACTTTAGGTCTACAAGAACATGAATAATTTAACCTAAATCCTTTCTGACTGAATCCTTTTTGTGTGTTACAATTTCTGTGTGACCATTTCTACAGCCTGACTAGATGGAACTGCAACTGAATGTATTTTAGACAAATTTCGTATGCGGTCCACGCGACATGGTTTCCGACCATGGTTCTAACAATTTTGTAGTGACTATTTTTGCCCGAACACTGTTTACATGTTGGTTGGCAGTAATTTTTTATTTTTATTTGTGTGTAACTTTATTTAACGTATGTGACTATTGAATACTTTTGTGCTGATAGTATGTGCACAGCTATTTCCTTTCAACTGAGTTATGGCCGACAATGGCAATGCAACTCCAGTGGAGAGCGATCTCCTATGTGACCACAACTCTCCACCGTTTTTGAACTTGTTGGGCATTTTTGCTTTTGGTGAAGGGGACTCGAATTCAACATAGCCTATTCCCGCTGAACAGCAATCATTATTGGACGTCGAAGACAACGTCTACAGTGACCCGATGCTGCCTCTAACTCTGGAAAATGTTTCCCCCATGGGAACACCACAAGGTGCATCATCACCGGTCAACCACCATGGATAGACGAGACACAGCCAGGGAAATGGCGAAAATTCGGCTATCGTTTTCTTCCTTCACCTCTGTTGAGCAGTGATGATTGTCAAACTGTGCTTGACATTGTACCTACATTACGTGGATTTGATGACCAACAAGCTCAGAGCACTCGTTACGTCACACATTTAACGTGACCAGACGTAACGTTAAATTGATTGGACCAGGTTAGGCTAATGAATATGACCAGGCGCGAGCAATGCCAAATTGCAAACCATCTCGGGGAGGTGGTTGTGGGTGATTGCCAGTGGTGGAGCTTTTGAACATGCGTGAGGTATCAGTATTGCTGGAAACAGACTAATCGCTGACGACGGTTCACGTAAGCAAGCCAAATCAACACGGCTATAATAGGAAATGAGCTGAACTGTCACCAACAGTGGTGCGTTTGGTTCGTTCTGTTTGGTGCTTTAGGAAGGTACTGAATCTGAAAACGACATTGACATCTCATTTCCCATCCCCACCTGTACTTCATGATACGCGTGTTTTGTGACCAGTGTTTGAGATTGTGTTAAGTGTGTTATTCATTTGGGGTGATGTGCCCCGATCGACGGCGATGTAAAGAATTGGATGTTAAGTGCATTGCAGTAAGACAGGAACGGGTGGCAAGTACCACAGAATCGCCACAACAAACACCATCAAACTGATCGTGGAAATACTCAGCCCCAGAACACTGATCGTTTGCATGCTGAGATGAGTTTCTCGCCTCTACATTGCTCCAACATCTACCACTACATGGCGTAGAAACAGGTCACATGTCTCCATCTCATGCGAACCACCTACAGGGCATAGATGGGATGGGATGGGATGTGCAGCACTGTGACATATGTGTGTCAGCAGCATCCACCCATGACTGAGGTACCAGGGAAGTCCAGCACGCACCCCCTGACCAGACGAATGAGTCACAAAGGATAATGGCCGCCACAGACAACAAAGGGGCACTGCCCTGTGAATTACACTTGGGTCTACCTACCCAACTAAGGACAATCGGCACCCATTGTCAACTCTTCATCTCTTGCAGTATCGCCACCTCACTGCAAAGGTCATTCAACCCTCGACCTTGTAAAAAAGATAGTGCAACTTACAACAGCAGGTGCACTTTCTATGCAGAAAGTGGAAGATGCTATTGCAAGTAGGGATTTTGTGCTATCTCAGAGTAATAGTGCTGCTAAAACAGAAGGCTCAAGATATTGTGCTGGGATTCCAGCTTCCCTGTGCAAAACTACCCAAATTGTTTGGTCAGAAGGATTACAGAACACCACAAGAATTTTTGCACGCCAAAACATTTTTAGTATCGGATTCTTATGGGATAACAACAATATTGCCTTTGGCTCTTAGATCTTACGCTTTGCTGGGCCTTTTTCATCATGGCAAGACATTTTGTGTGCCGAGTTATTAAGGAACTCCTACTTTGCACACAACATCAATTTCGTGCTGAGAGTTTACGACATTTGTAAGATGTGTGGCTGGATATTATGATCACATAGACCCTAATTGTGCTGAGCCTACTAAAGTGCAGGGAGCAGGTCATTGACCATGCTCATCCTGATTTTCGGACCTTGTTGTGAAATAAAGTTTGACTCATTTAGCAATTGGTTGAGGAGGGAACTGAACTGCGTTATTTTCTCCTTAAACAAATTGCGTATCGGTCACCGTCATCGGCTGGAGCTAGTATCAAAGCTAGCTTGGCTTGGTGTCCACCTGTGTGTTCGTGTGATAACTCATGTCACCAACAGACAGATGACTCTTCATATAATGTGCATAGTGTTCTATATAATTAATTTTCGTATGATGCTAGCTCAAGCTTAAGCTTCTGTGTTCAATGCAGAGGTAACTCAGAACTTTCGAGAATGAGAAACAATTTGGCCTTCTCTTGAATTAAATCTAAAATTCCCACTACAAATCTTCATAACAAGATTTTCGGCGATAAGGTGTAGTCAGAAGAATACACAAATTCTGACCAGATCATAAAGCGACAGAAAAACAACACAAACTTTGGCTAGGCACCGGTAGGCGAAGTCACTTGAAACTCAAGATGTCGGAAAGAAAAAAAAAACAGGAATTAGTTATTGATACCGCAATGGCACAACAGCATATTCCATTTTAACGGTATTAAATTAATTTTCAAAGACGGCAGTAAAGTATTAATTCATTCCCATTTGCTGTCACCATATTTGTTTTGGTAAGAAGGTTTATCTTCTTCCTCGTTCTCTAATTTCTTTTATGCAGCGAGAAAATTCCATCTTAAACGCAATTTTCGCATATGTTAACTGCACTAAAATCTTCAGGCATTTTACTCGTTTCGCGACTTCTAGCCCAGGCCCGGACTCGCAGCCCTGGGGCCTCAGTGCCGTGACGTTTTAAAAGGCCCCCAATTACAAAGGGGGGTGGTAGGGGAATTATGAGAGCTCATAATGGACTGGTCTTATGGCCGGGGAGGGGAGGGGGGAGGCAAGAGAGAAAGAAAATGTTACCACCAAAAATTCCCCCTCTTCAAAACCCAAGTAAAATCTTGACCTCGTCACTCAAGGTCCAAAAATAATGTGATGCCCCCCCCCAAAAAAAGCACTTTTCAGATGCCTATTGAGACTGTCTGCAGATGACTTCCTCTAGCCAAATTAAGTAAGCAGCACGCTGTGCCGACAAGTTACCATATAGTAGTAAGGAAAACGTGCCTCGTTTTTAACGATAGGACCAGAATGAGGTAGAAATGTTCTATAAAACGCCGATTTCACCCATCTTACGTCGAGTTTGCATATGAAATGGACAGGGAAGAGACTACAGGGAAAAAGTCTGATAATGTTCAAAATTGAGTCGGTTCAGCCACACGAGCATTAAATTGCTTCGGCTGAATTAAGGCACAAAGTTAATTTTTATATATAAAAAATAAACATGAAAACGGTCGAAATATACGAAGTACGAGTTCCCCGTAAACATAGTGGGAACGGAAAGCTATGAAAAGGCCAAGGCGAGAGTAGTTAGGATCACCCGGGTGTCTAGTATAGGGTTACAGCCTAACAGAGCCCCATGCTTTTTGGGTACCACATTTAAATCCTAGGGGGGGAGGCGCGTGCATCTAGGGTCTATTGGTCGGTCCACGTGCACCTAGGATCAACATTTTCCCTCCCTTGAACGTTAGATACCCGCCCGATATCCCTGCCGCATCTACGCGTCGCCCGCCCGGGATAACTGTTTCCTCCAGGTGACTAGTACACTTCAGCACAAAGTTGGGTCTATTGCTCGGCCCATGTGCACCTAGGATCAACATTTTCCCTCCATTGAACGTTAAATACCCGCCTCATATCCCTGCCGCATCCGGGCGTCGCCCGCTCGCGATAACTGTTTCGTCCAGTTGGCTAGTACACTTCAGCCCAGAGTAGAAGTAAAAACTAGGAACGCCTTCTTGGCTGTTGAATCCCACCCTTAGCTGATAAAAAAGTAGAAAAAAAACAAAATGGAAAAGATTTGTATCTGTTGTTACAGAAAGTCGTAGCGCACACACCAAGGACAACCAGTTTTAAACCTATATGTTGTTATTTCAAAGGTCGTACCGTGAGTGACAGATCACGTATATCAGGTTGCAGCTGTAATATCGGCGATTAACTACAATAGAGAGAAAAGAAAGAAAACTAAAAGCATTATTAGGAGGGAAAGAAAGAAAAAAAACATAACAACAGAACGTAGTTAATCACCTCGTCGCGTTCACTGGCGGTCGGCCCAGGACTTTGAGGAAGCGTTTTTGGGGTCGGCACTTTCAGGCGAGTAAGTAGGGCACAAGGTAACAGGCGGGGGATGAGTGTGTGGCCCCCACAGACCGATCTCCTGCACGAGAAGGATGTCGGAGGTTAGGCATGAAAAACCAATTAAAAAAAAAAGTCAATAAAAAAAAAAGCGTGTTAAATTCCCTAGTATACGAAACACACAACTCACGAGACGCGATGGAGGATAAAAAAAATATCCAAGAGTTGATAGTTAGTGAGCTGTGTTGACAGTAGCTATCCCAGAACAGAATGAAGTAAGGATCTCGTCCAAAATCGGTAAGTCTAAAATGCTCGGGGCTATAATACGAACAATCCCGCCCCCAACACGGTGGTCTCCCCCTACGGCCCTCAGACCTCTGAGTTGGCTAGACAGCAATGACAAGAACGAATGACTATTGTAAAAAGACCCAATCCGTCACGCGTTTTTGTCCATTAACGTAACGGTATATGGGCCAGAGGTCGTGAGGTTAATACTGTTATGGGCGTAGGAATGTAGTTACGACATTTATCGGCTATTAACGATTGTCAAGAGAGCGTGGGACCCCTCCAATTAAAGCAAAATAATCGTTCCTCCCTCTCAATTCGTCAAAACAAAAAGTGACGGGCTATATGTAAGCTGTCAGTACTGTCATAAAACGACGTGTAGTTAACGTCTCGCGACCTAGATGTCAAGACAACCTACCTATTATACGTTAAACCTTTCGTATAAGCCCTTTAACCTGAAAAGACAAAAAACGGGCTAACCACCAAAAAAAACACTGCCTCGAGCGAAATGGGCGGCCACATCGTGACGTAGTACACGCCTCGCAATTGCTTGAAAGTCGTCACATGATTCGAGCCGTGCAATGACCAACGGTACTATGAGACTAACCAATCGAAAAATGACCGAAATAGAGTGCCTACAGTCGCAGCGGCCACTAGGATCCCGAGAGGTGTTCAGACGGCCAAAGGACGACCACACTTGCATCGTATTCATTTTTCACCACGTGATCGTGAACTATCATGAAAAACGGCGTGTTCTTTGGCCGCGACAACCACCAGCCGTGCAACCTGGCCGCTTAGTGCGAGGGCAGCCTTAATGTAAGAGCGTACGAAAAGAACCGAACAGGATTTGGTGGACAGAGCTTCAACTGAAACAATGCAATTTAGCAAATTAAAAATTGCGTGACGAGCGCCAGAAAACATCAACTCGCCGCTGTTCGTCGAATCACCAGTTCAGTTCGGTTGTAAATTAAAAAAAAAAAGACAAGTTAAGCTCTTTTGTCAATTTTTCATTAACCTGCTGCTGTTTTTTTTTTTTTTTAATTTACAGTTTAACAATCCGAAAAAGCGAGTTAGTCTACTCAAGCAATACTCACCAGAAGAAAAGATAGGCCTTTTTACTTTGTAGCCTACGTGTAGGATAGACGACATTAAAGGAGGTTTTTTGGTTTTCTCTTTTTATTTTACATACGTATAGGAAAAAGTAAAAGGGCAACCGTAACGATAAATAGAATTCCCCACCAACACTTACTTTTCTTGGGAGTAGAAATAAATCTACAAATCACAGAATTTCATGGAAATATATATTCAACTAAGACATATATATCACACCAGGGTCGGCTTGCAAGTGGGGACCCCCAAGGCGAGTAGTAATATTAGACTACCCTAAGCCATATTTATCTATCGAGTAACAATTTCGCTAAGGTCTGTTGAATTTTCACACAATCGCCAATTTGTTAAACTACTACAGATTTGAATTAAGTTAAAACTTTTAAAAGCGAGGGTTTTAAATGCACACTTTTTTCTGCAAACAATGTTGTTGTACTGTTTAGATTATGAAAACCTTACCGTTGTATTCAATCTTAAAAAGTAAAAAAAAAACATTGCAGTAGCTTGTTACGAGTTTTATCATCAAAAACTGAAATCATGTGTCCTAAAAGAATGTTAGGGCTACGACTTTCACCATCGAGGGAGATTTAAAAAACTAACCAACAGAAATACCATTTTAAAGCCACTATAGATATAGATAAAGTAGGAATTGGCCTTCTTTATACTTTACTATCGATCAGTTCTTAGCCGCTTCGTTAAAAAAATCAGTCAGGCCTAATTCAGACTCTAACCTGGTAGCTTAAGATCTTTTACGAAAAGTCAAATCTGACCGAATTTCAGGTTAACAGAATTTAGTGAAGTGATGTAAATTTTGTTAGTTGTGTAGGTGTTACAATATGTTTTTCACCTCCAGACAGTCCTTCCGTCCTCAAAAAGTACTCTGTTTTTCAAACATTACAACTTTCGCATGTATATCAAGACCTTAGTACAGTAAAGGTCCAACCAATAGGGGCTTTTTGTTTTCTGCACCACGAGGTAAAATAGGCTATCGATGGCGCACTTATAACAAGTTTTCCTCTTCATACACCAAGAATTTCAACCATTGTTGAATGGTTAGATCCGTAAAAAATATGTTTTAAGATTGTGACTCTAAAAGCCTAACAATGTTCGAGAATGGCTTCAAGTTAGCAAAGTTGTAATGTACTAAGAAAAAAATTAGCAGTGTCCTAAAAGAACCTCAGTTTTTAGAATAGAGTCTAAAATTCCCTATATGGGAAAAATAAGTGTACGTTTTAATAATCTTAATAGTCATCACGTTAGGATCCTTAAAAACTCAGAGCATTATATATCATAGCGTATGTGTAGACTATAACTGTCTTTTTTTAAAACATATTTTGGACT
>JAHWFP010089369.1:353-36193 GCA_023313725.1 Lithobius niger
CGTGCCGTAAGTGTCTCAATGCGCGTACATCCTAGCAAACTGCCCGACCAGGGATTAAAACTCGTAGAGGCCTGGTGCTTATTGTGGCCTTATTTGCCTCCCACCAAAAAGGAGTTTTCTTTTTTTGAACAATAATTTCTTCCTGTTAATAACAGTAAAACCCCACAAATTCCGAGACGAGGAAACTAACCTAACCTAATAACGCCCCAAACATTGTTCATTGCATGATCATTCCCTACATGGTGAAATTCAGTCAAGTTGTTTAACTACCTTATCTGACCTAATCTGTAACACCACACTGGAATTCAAACTTGTTTTGGATTTTATTTTTTCTGTGAATTTCACGTAAAAGTGGGGATAGGCCAATTACCACTTTTCAATGTAAGTGAAGAGTTTTAACGAAAATAAACAAATTGCTTATTAGATTGTGTAAATGAAAGTACTTACGCTTACGATTAAAATGTGTTGCAAACATCAAACTACAGCGTGCAAAAACACTGCACTGAGAGAAATGAAAGGGCAGCGAGTATAAACAAACGCCTGTCGTAGCATCTGGGGACGGCAGTAAAGACTAGTGTGCAGCCATCTACATTTAAAAAATCACTAAAAAATGTTAAAAATTTTTGTCTAGGTAGCTGCACACAGGTCTTCACTGCAGTCCCGAACGCTACCACCACATGGGCTCGTCACAAAATAAGAATAGGCCGGCAGGACGAAAAAAATAACACAAAAACACACAAAATTCGTAATTTGTGACGAGCCCCTGTGGCTACGACAGGTGTTTGTTTACAACGCAACATGTGTTTTACGCGGGTGTTTGAATATTAGGGCTAAACACATTTTACGTCGAACACTACAAAACCGTTTCCTTTTTGAAAGTATGCTATCCTACAGCCAACGCTATTTGGAAAGATTTTCAGCTAAAACGTCTATAAAACACTTAGCCTACTAGATATGTCTAATCCGTGTTTTGCATATTTTAAAACAACCATATTTGCATTGCACAAATTCTTCTCCAGTGGCGATTCTTCGATAGGCCATTAAAGTGGGAGAGTGCATGGCACACCGATAACGGACGGTTATGCCTTCATTACGGGAACGAAAACAATCTTAGTAGTTGTAGACTGGAGTACAAGTCAGCCAGTCGATGGCTGAATGAATTGCATCGCTGTGTCCTTGATGCATTCCAATACATCACGATTGTTGTCGGCTTCGCTTCGTCGGTTGTCGGCCAGGTAAAAGCATATTGGGCCTCTGATTGGATGTTGTGCAACCATGCTGCCATTGGTGGAAAAAAAAACGAAACCGAAACTCCCCAACGGTAATGATAAGTTGCTAGTCGAAGCGCTTTTTGTTTTAGTACGTATTACGGCCGCAAGAGGACAACGTGCATGCCCCGTAAGCTAGCGACAAGCGCCGGAAAGCATTGTAACACAAAAACGATGGTGACTCCCACGTCCTAAAGGACGTGTATATAATGCGCTCCTGGCAACTCCCAGCTCAAATACATAGCCGAAGTGCGTAGTCTTCGATGGACAACGTGACTCGCTATGTATCCCAGAATTCAAAGCGCGTCTGCTACTTCCGCCTGCTCTGGCCTGACCAAGCCGCCATGATGAATTTGCGGTTGATCCGTCGAGAACGAAGATGATGTTTACATCGCGGTGGAATTTTCTGTGAAAGGCGAGTCCTGTACTTATTATTTATGACGTATCAATGTAGGCAAGATAGAGATTGTTATATTGCCAGGCATAGGTCCCATTGTGTTTCGTAACAACGTTTGACAGTCGAAACTTTAACGCCGATTGTTGGGGAATAAATATCGCATTTTTCTAAACACACGAGACGGGGTGCTTATGAATGCATGAGATTTGCAAGAAAACCGATGTAGAATGAGTCGTCTTCTTGTGACAACATTAAGTTAAAGCAAGTTAAAATGTCGTCATAGCAGAAAAATAGAAAAAATTACAAAATCCAATTTAGTACCGCCACAATTTAGTACCGTCATACTAGTCTGTTCGTAGATCTTGATGCTTTTTCCCCTACCCCCTCGCCCATCCCATCTGTCCAAGCTGTCGAGGCACACACGCTCTCCAACAACTACCAGCTGGAGCCGGGGGGGGGGGGAGGAGAAACCATGACAAAGTCAGACGGGCTTGTATTTCTTGTCTTTAGGGACCGGTCATTCATTATGTATCGCTGGGGGAAGGGGGGGGGGCAAAACAGAGGGGGCCAACATACTTTTTGCCAGTCTGTCTGGAGGGGAGGGGCATAATTTTTTTTAGAGGAAGGAATGGTGATATGGTTGTTCTGTTCTGAATCAGCCTTTGTGAATTATTTTGATCCTCCATCAGGCCAGGGCCTAGCCACACCGGGTGAAAGTAGGGGGGGGGGGAGTTAAAAAAAAGTAACAAGGGTCCTAACAAAGTCTACAAACTTAATTTTTTTTGGAGGGGGCACTTTTTTTTACTGAGGACCCACGAGTTTGTTTAGGGGGTGCTGGACTAATACGTTCATAGATTTGTTCCCCAAGGTAAACTTCCCCCCTCCCCCACCCTACAAAAATAGAAATGAAAAAACATTCGCAGTCAAGCTTCATTGCGTCTTTTCCTTTCCTTTAAAAACAATGGCGGGAAGAAACGTAGTCTGAAGAAATTTTTTTTAGATGCTGGACCGATATGTTCATAGATTTTCTCCCAAACTTCCGCCCCCCCCCCCTCCAAAAAAAGGAAAAAAACGTATTGATAACGAAAAACATTCTCAAGCTTCATTGCACGTTTTCCTTTCCTTTAAAAGCAATTTTTTAAGGGGGGGGGGTGGAATAGGGAGTAAGGTGGGGTCGCACGGTTCTGAACCTGCCAACTTCTATCAAACTCTTATAAGTAATTAACAATATTGGCAGTAAGTACTACAAACCAAGGTTGCAAAAGTGTTTAATGAAGGTTGTAAACACCTAAAAAATCCTAAAATTTATTGGGGGTAGGGAGGGGGGAAATTACGATCCCCCCCTCCCCCCTCGATTCGCTAACTTTGGCCTACATTGGAAACAGGGAGATGGCAGGGATTTATTGCAGAGACGGTATTAATTCGTTTTGATACCGTTATAGGCAAAAAAAAATTTTTAATGGTTTAGTCGGGAGCTGAGGGAAGCGGTGCATGGGGAGACACTGCTTTTTTTTTTCAATACGTATCCTTCGTAGACAAACCATCACCATTAAAAATTTTAAATGTATGAAGCACCTACACAAGAAGTGAAATAAAATCTTGTCTGTATACAAATGCAAGCGCTTGAGACGTGCTTATCGTAGTCGGTACGTGAAAACGAAAGTTTCCTGGTCGTCTGTTTGGTATTATCATTTTTTCCTGCGCTGGTTGGAAATGATTGTGCAGATGATACGTCTGGCAGCTCGTCAGGAAGGCTTAATGAAGAAAAGCTCTGATTAAAATAATCGGCTTCAGAACTAACAATCTCGGAATGTTCTCTAGCAAATTCAACATCGACGTCGTCTTCTTTCTCCGCCGTGTTGAAAAATGGTTTAGAGGGACTAACCCTAGCGCGTTTGGTGTGAATTTTCGATCACACGGCCGCGCATGCCCACTGGCGTGGCGGTACGTCCTTTGATGCCGCGCTCTTAAACTTCCGGTTAGCCAAGTTGCTTATCCACCAAAACACAATTCTACTCCTATGATAGCACGTGATCACTCATCGCGGCGGTGGCCAGTCACAAGTGATGTCACGCGAAGCGAGTCAAGGTCACAGCCATTGGAGCTAGCAGGTGCGTGTCTCTTCGTGGACAGCTGGCTGGGATTGGGAGCACGATTGCGGCCGTAAACTGATTGCTTTCAACGATAGTGAATATAAATTAGGAAATAAAACAACTTTAAACTACTTCTAAGGTATTAAAAACTTTAAAAAAAAGGATGTCGGAAGCCACAAGCAATGCTGGAATGGAAGAATAACCAGAGGACGTTATCATTTCAAGGTCTCCCATGTACTGCAACGGAAGGTGAATATTTTCGTAAAGCGGATTTACGTAGTCGAACTTCAACTTTTTTTTTTAAGTTATGAAA
Source organism: Lithobius niger (assembly GCA_023313725.1). Classification (NCBI taxonomy): domain Eukaryota; kingdom Metazoa; phylum Arthropoda; class Chilopoda; order Lithobiomorpha; family Lithobiidae; genus Lithobius; species Lithobius niger. The sequence continues at coordinate 4,425 of JAHWFP010089369.1, forward strand.
ACCTAATATCCCAAGTATATTTTTGTGCAATAATTTACACTGTAATTATTATGTCTGCAATTTTTTATACCCGTAGATCGCTTAGTTATTTTACTACGATTTATTTTACCGAGGCAAGCAACATGTTTCCGGCGACCGACGGTGACAGTGTTTTGGTTTTGTTGCAACCGGTATTAGGCTCAATATAATTGACGGATCCGGATCTTGCCGGATCCAGATATATCCGGACTCAATCGATCCCTAGTTAAGAATACCCAAAACTTTCTCGCTTGCACCATTAAACTGTTGCATCACTATTGTACATGGCGTTAGTGTACAATTTTGAAAATAACGTTCATACCATGATAATGGAATTATTGTAGCGTCACAACCGCTATCTATTTCTAATGATAGCTGTACATCATTTAGTACACATTCCAAAAGCCATTTGTCTGCTTTAATATACTTCGTCGTGGTTGTCAAATTCATGCTGAGCGTGTTGTTTGAAATATAATTGCTAGACGATTCATGCTCAAATTTTGTTTCAGTTTCAGAATGTTAAAATTCTGACTCGCTCACTTCCTCTTGCTCGAGCTTGTTAACTTTCTTATAACTATATTTATGTTTAGGTTTCTTGTGAGTTAATTAATAAAGGGTTTTGCAGGCACTGACGCCCATTTTTGCAACACGCAGCTATTAAATGGCCCTTTTCATGGCAATGCCCACAAGTGTAGTCTCAAAATTTTCACCTAACGCGGATGTGACCCGAATTTCTACAGCAAAAACAATGGATATCAGAGCTAGATTTGGATTTGAAACTAGAAACTTTGCTTTTATGTTTCTTAACATAATTTGTTGAAACAGAGCCACTCTGACGTATTTCGAGCTGTTCAGTCTCTGCGAATTCAAGTGACAACGCAAGTTCCGTACATTCCTTGAGCGCAAGTGTTTTCTTGAGCAACTCGCGCTGTATTATCTCACTTAGGACACCACCCACCAGGCGGTCATGGATCATTTTCATGTTGACCTCTGTGACTGAGTCAAAATCCCGGAATTTTGTTAAATCTTACAACATGGAAATGAATTTGCCGATATTTTCACCTGGTTGCTGACTATGCCGAAAGAATTTACACGCTCGGCGACCACGCTCGGATCCAAAACTGATTTAATTAATACATAATAAGTGATTGCATTGGGATCGGCAGGTGACAAAATATTCAAGATACGATCGAACAGCTAGCGCCCTACGCTGGCCATAAGTACATTTACACGGTCCATATTGGTAATTTTTTTAGCTTTAAGAATATAATTAAGCCTTTGCTTGTACTTATCCCATGTGTCTAATTCAGCATCACATTGCTCGAACACACCACTTGGCTTTGCTTCAGCCATCCCCGCAGTGGATCCGGAATGAATGAACCGAAATCTGAAGGGAAAAGAAATTGAATTTAACAACCCTAATCCAAGATGGATGAACCCATCAACAGAGTTAAGTTCCTTCTTAACTGCAGATGCAAAAATATTTTCATTTTCACCAAAGGTAAACCTAATAACCCACGCAGTTAAGTTCTTCCTTAACTCGTCTAATTAAATTAATTACTTAATTTAATATAATTCGGTTTTGTCCACCCGAATTCTAGGTTACTAGCATAATATTTGACAAGTAGCTTTCAAATAAAATTAATTTAATTTACCAGCCTACGTAAAATTCTATATCGTATTCAGCAACTAACAACAAATTTACTAGCCTACTACCAGATTTAATTATTAGCGCGTTCAACAACTAACAACAAGTTTACTAATACACTAACACAGTGATTTTCAACACGCATTTAAATAAATTTAAATACGGAACAAGTTTTACTAACATACTACTAACACAAGCGGTTTCAAACACAATTTAAGCATGAATTTGTCCACGGCAAAATAAATGCACTAAACAACAAGGATGTCAGTTCAACAACCGGACAACCAAACATAATCATGTGTATGGCTTTTATCCGCATTAGAGGACTAACTTGATTGCATATTTACTCATTAGATCTCCACCTTATAGTATGGGCGGGTGCTCGCCTAAGACACAATCTTGGTAAAATTATTCGTTTAATGCAAGTACACACATGCACCGAGGGTACACGGTACTATCTCAAGTCGACTTAAGTTCAAGTCGACGTGAGTTGAAGTCGATGTGAGTTCAAGTCGACTTAAGAAGGACCGTGTATCCACGTCAAAGCGACTTCACGTCGACTTCACTCAATCCACCTTCTCAATTCGATATAAGAAGGTCAAAGCGACTTAAGAATGACCGTGTACCCTCTGTCGCATTAACTCGAGTCGCCCTAGCTTTCCCTAAGCACGCTGATTGGCTGGAAAAGGAGGGTCCCAAACGTCACTACAGTGAGGAGAAATTTGGCGCGAAGTATTATTTCCGCCTAAACACTGCAGTGAAAACAAGCGCCAAGGACGATTTCTCTTGCAAAACATCGACGTAAAATAGGTGTTTAATTTAGCCAATTTAAAAGCATCCTTTTGTTTGGTTTTGGTTTGTTTTGTATACGTACCAAGTCGGTTTTTTTAAGTGTATGCGTACTTACGAACAAAAGATTTAGTTTTTGACGTCTGGCCATTCTTTTTTGTGCGGCGGAGGGCAGGAGGAGGAGGGTGCGCAGTGGACTGACTGTTCAATTTTAATTACGACTTTCAGTAGTTTGAATTTGTTTGTTCAAACTAAAGTCACTGCACGTAATATAAACAAAACGTCAAAAATTCAACAAAATTTTTTATAATAAAACGTTAAAAAAAACTGGGATGTTTTCCAGTTATAATACAATGCCAATTAATGGACCGAGCGAACGAATTGATATAGCTTGCGCTGGATTTAAAATTATAATGTAAGCTTCCATTTTGACAGGTTCGACAATACCTTTTTTACGTGAACTTGATTCAATCATTGGCGGTCATCAGCAGCGTGTACAGACCCCGGGAGGGCATGGGCAACTTTTAGTAAAAGGTTAAAAAGGCTGTCCCTTTCTTAGCCGTTTTTGCTGTTTTAGGCCTTTTAGGCTTTATGGCCCTTTTCAGTCACTGGCGTACCAGTAAATGTCGGTATAAGCAGGCCATTTTTTTTTTTTACAGCATTGGCATTTTGCGAAGAGGGCATGGTCAATCCCCTCACCCCTATATGCACGGCACTGGCCGTCATCCCAAAACATGCGGCCGTTCTCGTTCTATAAACAAACTCCTGTCGTAGCAGTTTCGAATACAAAAAATAAGGAAAAAATAAATAACAGAAACTTTTAGAAAACTTTATTTTCCTAACGATCAAAATTTAACTTATGCTAATGTTATCTGATGTCAGACTAACACTCCACCTAACTCATTAACCCCCCCGCCCCCCCCCCCCCAAAAAAAAATAAACTGTTTGCGAGAGTGGAAAAAAATCTGTTTCCCAAGATTTACCCTTTCTTGCCATGGCATTTTTTTCCTAAATTTCCTCAACCATCACTGTCATTTTCGGGAAAAGAAGGGCCTTGAGATGCTTCGTTCTCATGTCGATTGTGGCACGTAAAACCTTCTAGAAGTTTCCGATCAGAATCACTAGCGCCATCGAGCGCATTGGCTTCGGCTAGGAGCGCGGCAAAACTCCAAAAGTACACCTTCCGTCAACAATTGCACCAGTATTAAGACTAACTCCCTTTTTCTGCATGTTTATTTAACCTACTGAATGATGAATTGATTCATTTCACAACTGAAAAGTGTTTACGGTAATCAACACGCATAAGACCAAAGTCTTTTTTAAGAATGAAAAGATATGGGGAAAAAAAAAGAGAAAAAAAGCAGGAAAAGAACAAACAGTAACACACCTAAATAAGCATTTGATAAAAATAAAACACATTTTGACCTGATTAGGCAATATAAAACATGTAAAAAAAAAACGTAAGACAGGCCAAAAATCACAGATAGTGAATATAAATTGCGCACCCCCGCGTAGTCAAAGTGGGGGTCGGGGGCCCCTACGAATACAAAAAATAAGGAGTAAACAATTTTTTCCTTTTTTTTTATTTGAAAATTTTACCGTTAACCTTTTTCTTTACTTTCGAAGTTCCTTCATCAACGCAAGAAAGGATTACCAAATTCAGTTGCAATTTCGGATATTCGCTGCTTTTCAAGTTTCACTAAAGAAAGAAAACCAATTTCGCTGTTGGTAGCAAAGAGCAGACGACCGGACGCGATGGCGACGCATGCGCTTATTCCAAGTTTTTACTCCGCTCTTATAGCGACTTAAGAGAGGTACCGTGTACGCGGAGGATGGGCGGAGTCGCGTTAACTCTCGGCCCGTGTATCCACTCCTCGCTTATGTCGACTTGAACTTAAAGCGATGTGAGTTCAATGCGCATTGACTTCAAGTCGCTTTAGCAAGTACCGTGTACCCCCAGTGATGATTAACAAGACAGCAATAAAAAAATTACTAACTCTAAATTCTGGCCTAAACTATAACTAGACAGAATTACTCCAAGCGCTACAGCACACAAACATTTCAAAGATTAGAAAAAGAATTAAATCCATCCCCACCACCAGCTATTCAATTTGCCAAAATACAAAAATTGCTTACTGCCGACCGAAGCAGGAGTCGCAGCTAGGTAAGGGAATTTTAAATCTTTTTTAATTTAATCTAATTTAGGTGAATCCCACCTCGTTGCCATTGTGAAATCTTACTAACGATTAGGCCAGGCGGCCAAGCAGCTAATTATTTCACTAAGAGCTGAACCATTGAGTAACGGACGGCAAATGACATGTTTTATAAAGCTGCAATTGCCTAAGTACAACTACAGTGAACAGATTATCACAGCATGTGATCAGCCAGGCTATTACATAAGCAGGGATGTTTTACAGACGATGCATCTGGGTGTATCCCCAGATGATGTCACATGGAGCATTCATATTATGATGCATGGTGACATTGTGGTACATATCCCACACAGAACTCTAATAAGCACTGCCTGCCGGCCATGCTAACAATTGATTGGTTGTCACACCATGGAACTCTCTTCCTGCGGATGTGGTTTCGGTGGTGACTGTGGATGCTTTTTGTCATCGTCTGGGGGGAGTTGATCTGAAACGTTTCCTAAAAAGACCCGAGTTTTGTTTTATCTGATGTTTTATGTTTTAAAATGTACGGATCGGTGTAAGCGTCTCTCAGCCCTGCCGTTTCCTTTACACCCTAAGTGGTGTTCAAACCACATATTATTATTATATTATATTATATTATATTATATTATATTATATTATATTATATTATATTATATTATATTATATTATATTATATTATATTATTATAATTGATTTTGGATTAAACAATTTTGAGAATGACAAAACAACGTTTTAGTCATTCTCAGTGCACGTGGTGCACATATCTTTGCTGCCTTGCCTGCCAATTCAGACTTTCGTCGAAATATATGAAGATTGTTGAGGAGCAAAATAAATGAATCCATGTTTTAGCTAAATGCATCTAGTAAGAAACCAACTGAAGCTACGTTAGTAGGGGGTAAAGCTATTTTAGGCAACAGACAGATAGACAGATAGACAATTATGGAGACACAAAAACACCCATTCTGAACTCCATTCTGTACTTTTAATGGAATTAACAGTCATACCATTATTCGAAGCTTCAGTACCAGAGTATGTCTCCTGATTTAAACCTGATTCTTCAGATTCTTCAACATAAAAAAATCTTCTTCCCGTGTTTTCCGGATTTCAGCTTAAGGTTGAGGGGCTTTATGATCCGACCTATCAGAAGACTACTTGGTCTCTTTAGAACTAATTGTTTGGTTACAAATTAGTTTTAGATGTCAATGGTCGCCACATCTTGAACAAGGGTAGTCTCTAAACTTTCACTTAGGCCTAATGAGGCCAAATTAACCACAACTCCGTAACATCAGTGAACAGACAAATTTGTAGAAGTACTACCCTCAGTTTTATCTCTATAGCAATTGCTACTTACTGAACCAGCTTTAAACTCTTGAACATTAAGTTCCTCCGACTTATAAGCCTGTGCCAATTTTATATGCCTTCTCAAAGGACAAGGTCTTTTGCTAAGCATTTCTTTCTGACCAGAGCGAATCTCAGCCACCACACGATTACGCAACACATCCTGTGACTAAATCATCCTTTTGAAGGTGTCTTGCCTACCGAAATAAAACGTTCCACTTATAACACTAACGTGGGGTTAAAGTTATAATCTCATTGAGTGTTTAGTACAAGCAGCTCCTGGAGAAAAGACTCGTAATTAAAGCATACGTCTTTCTTCCCACACAAGAAAACAAAAATGGCAATTGCTTACAAGGAATGACCTCATTATGAGCCAAGAAATACATACGTAATCTCTCTATGTAGAGAGTCCAAAAGTGATACATGTGGTCACTACTCCTCAGATTTTCGAAATGTTTGAAAAATGTTTAAACTAGGAACTCTTAAGTTTAAACTCAAAGTGAGTTCAAAGTTTGCTATACTTGCACACGCTCTGTAATGCAAGTCGGTAATAATTTTATGGACCAAAATTTTAACTAGATTGAAATGTAACTAGAATCCTTTTAAATTACCAAATTGTGTATAGCAACTAAATACGTCTTCAGAATCAATAACTCCCCTGATTTACAATAAAATTTGAATATCAAATATTTAAACATGGAAATTTTTAGAAAAATCAAATTCAATAATTATTTTAAATTCAAATTAAAACATCAATAACTTCTACTTGAGTGAAATTGCTTAATTTGTTAAAATATGCAATAATTCAAACAGTTGTTGAAAATTACCAACAAAATAATTACAGCAAATACTTCATTACGGTTAAAAAGTAAAAATGGAATTAAGATAATTGCTTACGACACTAATTACTCAAACAAAGGAGAAGCAATGAATTTTAATTCCCAATGACTGCAACAAAAGTCCAAAAACAGATTAACAACTAAATCTATTCTTGCTTTAATAGCCCAGTGAATTTAGGTTAAAACATGGGATTAATTCAAAGAAAGCTGAAATTTGGCACATAAGTAGCTAACAATAGTGTATGAAACATACTAAAAGTCCCCTGGGCTAAGACGCTTGCTCCCTCCAGTACGCTTGCCCTCCAGATGGCATCCACCCCTTAATTCTGAAAAACTGCTGTAGTGGGCTGGCTATTCCTGTCTCGATTATCTTTTGCACCTCTCTGGCATCTGGTAACTTCCCCAAAGCTTGGAAAGATGCCCACATTGTTCCTATTCTAAAGAGTGGGCCCACTAACTTAGTGACAAATTATTGCCCAATCTCACTTCTGTCTATTATTTCTAAGCTTCTTGAGAGAATTGTCGTAGACTACACTGTTGACTTTTGCAGAAGACAAAACGTTTGGAGTAAGGAGCAGCATGGTTTCCTTACTGGCAAATCTTGCCTAACTAACTTACTGACTGCTGTCAATGACTGGACCAACCTTCTTAACGACGGCATTCCTGCCGATGTTGCCTTCTTGGACCTAAGAAGAGCTTTTGATGTTGTTGACCATGCCATCCTGCTTAGTGTCTTGGAAAAGGTGGGTTTGCCACATGGACTAATTAGCTGGATTGGTAGCTACTTAAGCAACAGAAGACAAAGAGTGGTAGTGAGAGGCACTTATTCCACCTGGCTTCTAGTGACTTCTGGTGTACAACAAGGTTCGGTTCTGGGGCCAATCCTTTTTCTCCTTTTTATTAATGATTTACCAACAGTTGTGGATTCCACATGCCTCCTCTTTGCTGATGACCTGAAGTTATACCGACCAGTCATCAGCGAAGAGGACACCAAAGTTTTCCAAGAAGACCTCTGTAAAATTCATGAATGGGCCACTGCTCATGGCCTGCAGTTTGGCTCCCAGAAGTGTGTCAGTATGCATCTCGGTCACAACAATGTACGTGCCAATTACATTTTTGGTAACTCTACAATGGAATCCATCACACAAAAGCGTGACTTGAGTATAATCTTTGATGACAGGCTCACCTTCAAGCAGCAAGTTGACGCTGTCATAAACAGATCACGTAGGATGGGAGGCTTTGTACTCTCCGGATTTACATACCTGACTCCAGCTACTACTAAAATCCTGTACACTACTTTCGTGCGCCCACTCCTGGATTACTGTGTCCAAGTTTGGAGGCCCCACTACCATTTCCACCTCGAACGTGTTCAACGATGGTTCACCAAAAAGTGCCCTGAAATTAAGCACTTGCCATACCAAGAGCGACTCAAAGCCTTAAACCTCATCAGTCTTGAAGATCGCTACAACATAGGTGACATGATCCTTGTGTACCAACTACTCAATCAACTACTGGACATCGACTATGGAAGCTTTCTTGATATTTCTCAGGTTAGGCACACACGAGGCCACTGTTACAAACTGCAAGGTGAAACCTCACACAACAACACTAGACGCTTCTTCTTTACTGAGAGAATTGTAGTGCCTTGGAACACGCTGCCGCTTCGAGTAGTAACTGCACCTTCCCTGTCAAGCTTCAAGGCTCGCTTTGACAGCATGTAACGAATGGGGTTGTTTTGAGGGAGGGGGTTTTGGCTCATGAGCATGCTCAGGCCGGGTTTTGTCTTTTGTATTGTATTGGAAAGAGGGTGTAAGTAACATGTCATATGCAGGGTGGGACAGAAAGGAAGGGCCACCCTTGGCAATCAAAGATGGTTAATGTTAGGATAATGAAACTTTGCATGGTGTGTAGGCGAACAGGGAGCCAACCAACCATGTGTCCATCACTGACCTTGATGCTTATTCTCAAGGTCATCGTGATGCTAACTTTTTAACCATGCTTCGTAGAACCCCAGCTTAAATTAAAATCTTGTAGACATTGGCAAGGCATGGCCATTGCAAAAAAACAGAACGAAATTCGGTACGCTAGTTTAGGAGTTACGAAAATTGCAAGCATCATTCTGTTGTGCTGACCGAGTGGCTTTCCTGCCAAACAGTGAGTATAAAATTAAGTCCAGCGGTCCTCAAAGTACATGAAGCATGCTTGGAAACAAACAGCAACTGACATACTGATGACTCGAGACTAGCTCAACACAATCTATTTCATTACACGCATAAACGGAATGGTGCTGCAAACTACAGCATCTTATGCAAGTTGGCATAGTTTAGTCACCGTGGTCGCCTAGAAAATGAAACTAAGGTTGTTCCTCCCTCAGGTTAACATTTCTGATCTTGTTTCAGAGCTGATCACGGTTAATGATTATGCCAATTTGGGTTTGCTGTCAACTATTACCTACCAATACAATGTGTGGTGTACGAAAGAGCCTAACAGAACTGTTTGGCAGGAAAGCCACTCGGCCAGCACAAAAGAATAATAATTCTTGTAATTCCCGTAACTCCTAAACTAACGTACCGAGTTTCGTTCTGTTTTTTTGCATTGGTTATGCCTTGACACTGTCTACAAGTTTCTAATTTACATTGGGGCTCTACGAAGCATAGTAAAAGTTAGTATCACGATGACCTTGAAAATATGCGTCAAGGTCAGTGATCGAATCATGGTTAGTTGTCCCCACCCCCATACGCCTTCATACCATGCAAAGTTGCATTATCATAACATTAACCATCTTTGATTGCCAAGGGTGGCCCTTCCTTTCTGCCCCACCCTGTATACATGTAGCAGGATGGCTAGAGGGTTGAATTGTTCACTTACTGTGAAAAGCATGAAATTTTGTATGGATGCAGATCAAATGTAACCGAGAAAAAATAGCTATGATAGCAAGTTCCAACCCCCCCCCCCCCACTAGTGATTTACCCCCCCCCCCCTCCAAAAAAAAACCCTATTTTTTTTGGCTGTATGTAACTCCTTAACGTCAACAAATCAAAAGCATAATGTAGTGCAAAATGCAAAATCGTTCAGCACACAATTCTGAACAGGAAAGGTGATATACATCTTTTACGCAACCCTTAAACCCCAAAATCATATTTAAAGTATATCACCCTTAATACAAGCGAATGCTCTTTTTTCAATTGGTAGTTATGGTGATTTTCGAATTCAAATTGCTCTTGCGAGCCCTTTCACAGCCCGAAATGGACATGCTTAGTATTTTCTAAAAGGTGGTGATTGATTCTTTCCATCAATCCTAACCGAAATTATTTAACGTAGATAGGAATCGCCCTATGCCTATTTAAAGTTGAAGAGGTAATGGTGTAGTAGTGCAAGCGTATGTTGATTTTGGAATTCAAAGTGCTCTTGCGAGCCCTCTAAATGCCCAAAATTGACATGCTTAGGATTTTCTGAAATGTAGGGATCTATTATTTCTATCAATTCTATCCGAAATTGTTTAGCTTAAATAGAATTACGAGCATTTACAATAGCACTTCGAAATTCAACCTTGCCGCCACTCCAATTACAGCTACACCTTTAAACGGGCGTAGGGTAGTCCCTACCTAAGCCTTATCAGATTATCCTAATCATGTCCATTTTGGACTATTAGAGGGCTCGCAAGATAACTTTGAATTCGAAACTGAACATACGCTTTCGCCACTACGCCATTATCACTACACCTTTAAATGGGCATAGGACGGTCCCTATCTAAGTTAAACAATTGCGGGTTAGGATTGATGTAAAGAATTGATCCCCACCTTTCAGAAAATTCTAAGCATGTTCATTTCGGACTATAAGAGGGCTCGCAAGAGCACTTTGAATTCGAAAATCACCAACCCTTTCGCCGCTACGCTATGACCTCTTTACCTTTAAACTGGCGTAGGTCGGTTCCTATCAAACTAAAAATATTTCGGCTAGAATTGTTGGAAAGAATAGATCCCCACCTTTCATAAAACACTAAGCAGTTCTGTTTTGGAGTATTAGCGGGCTCGCAAGAGCAATTTGAACACGAAACTCAATATTGCAACCAAGTGACAATAGGAGCGTATGCACAAATTAAGGGCAATATACTTTGAATAAGACTTTGGGTTTCAAGAGTTGTTTTAACGTAAAAAATGTTTATAACCTCTCCTATTCAGAATTGTGTGCTGAACGTTTTTGCTTCACATTACGCTTTTGATTTTTTGACGGTTAAAGAGTTACAGCCAAAAAACCGTTTTGGGCGAGGGGGAATCACCCCTTTCCCCCTCAAGGGAGGGGGGTGGTATGAACTTGCTTTCATTTTTTTCCAGTTACCCTTTACGTGCATCCATACCAAATTTCATCAAGTATATGACTTGCATAATTGAAGTGAACTTATGGCTGCTTGCCCCCGCCCCCCCTCCCCATTACTTCAAGTAAGCTCACAACTTTGGCAGGCTGCCATGCTCAGTGTTCCAAATTCAGGCCCATCCATGACGAAATAACCAAAAGTGATGGAAACACTACTTTTGAGTAACTGGGAAGGTAGCACCGGTTACCTACTCATCGAATTCCTGGCAAGTAACTGTATAACTAAATTCGAAAAAAAAATGAAGTTGTTACCACAGTGTAGGATGAAGGGTGCTTTGCCCCAGATGTAAGCCAAATCGTTGCAGTGGCAGAATACCTCATCTCACTCCAATTCAGGGAAGTTGAGCTGAATTGCCTAACATTAAGCAAGAATTGTAAAGAGTAAGAAATATTACATAGTGGAGCACAGCCGTGCTTTGTCGTCATTTGCAATGTATAGTTGCATTACATGTGGGAAAATTAAGGTGGTGATTTCCACATACACCTCAAGTAACTGGCTTCTGTTTACGATCTAGGGGTGTATGATTCTAACTTATCCCATGATGGTCAATGGGAACTACCTAGTAGCAAGCATGCGAGGTGGGAGGAAAGGCCCGGGTTTCACACTCTGGAGGAAACAAGTAACATTAAATGGTTGAAAGCTCTAGGAATTAGAACGCTCCAGAAAATTAAGTGGTTTCAAACCATACCATTTGCTAACACTTACTGAAACGTAAGAACATTTGATAACAACACCTTATTTCATAATTCTTCACATTTATTTAATTCTGAACTCTATACTTTATATAACATTCAGATTAAAAATTATTCTTGTTAAAAAAATCAATCCACCAAAGTGCAATAACAATGATTTGGGTTTATTTTCTTTCACAACATAGCAATAGACATTATTAAAAAAAAAAAACACATTAGCCTTGATTAAATGACAATGGCCCAGCCGCAAATGACAATTCCAAATAATTGCCCTTTTATTCGTTTTGCTTCAATCCCGAACAACGTATACCGCATACCTTAAAGGCAGACAAAACTTGCAATCTTCGGAAACGACGAGAAATGACTCATGCAAAATAAACAGAAGAAAGATAACATGAATTAGTTGCACATTCAAAAACCAATTGGCCGTCTTCGCACTTTTTTCGCCAGAATATCTCACTAACTTTTAACTTAAAGGTTTTGGGTGAACGGGCTTCAATTACGACACAACACTTCCAAAAATGTGCCCGTAAAACGAACTAGCCACACGACAAAACTTTGGAATTGCGTTTTAAACACCCCGTTGGCGTACCAAACTCGCAGCCAATGAACGGCTCCCACACAGTCCTGTCTTCGTAATGCCATATATTTTAAACCATTAAAATAACTAGACAGAATGAAAAATGAGTAGAGTATTCACCTTTAGCATTCAGTTTCTTCCGTAATCCAGTCCTTCATTGGCCAAATGAACTCCCAGAACCGAACTTAGTCCCAAAAATGCATACCCCCTCAACGTTGGAAAGGTGAACCATACTTCAATTCCACTCAGTGTAAAGCATTCCCTTCTGCAGCGTGGCCGTCCATCAAAACTACGGGTGAAAACCTTTTAACTGGTTTAAGTCCAACATTCCCAAAATGCGGCGGTTTTTACTTTCTTGTCCGATCGATTAACCCGGGCTAACGAGCGACCTTAACTTTTTATCCAGTGGAGGGAATTTGTATAAACCACTCATGAAACAATTTTATTAAAAAAAAATAACAATGAACACAAATTACATCAAAATTAATTAATTTTCCTAGTTTGATAAATATATTGGGTAATTTGAACCAAATTCAACACAATAACTGCTAAATTTTAAAAAAAAATAAAGGTTTCATCATGACAATCAGATCATACAAGTCCCATCCAGAGGCGGCTTGGTTCCACAAGGACCAGACGCAACCACTATATCAGTTGAGGGGAGAATAGCAAGCGAAACAGCAATTCGGCAATATGACAGGCCATGCTTCCCATGGAGTGCCAGACTTTCATAAACGACCAAAACAAAAAGTTTGAAAAAATATTCCCACATACAATGTAAGTTAAAATTAAAATAATCTTTAAGGTTAACTACTGCCACTGCCCTTAAAAGCAGAGCAAAATAAATATAATTCTAGGCAGTTGCTGGGCACTGTATGAACTACACAGTGCACTGTTATTCACTACTGAAATTCACACTGATATTGCGAATGCATGAAGTCAGCGCCCACCATGCATACAAGCAAGGTGCACCGAAGAAAAGGTAAGCTTGGTGCTGCCCATATGAGGGATTTCCATGCACGCAAACCACAAACACCACAACCACATCACAATCGAGTGGGCCAAAGCTTGGACTACGATATGAGTGGAAAGGAAATTAAAATTACAACAGAACTATAGTCACGATTTTTAAATCTCTGCATACGTTCCAGGTATGAACAAAGAACCTAAGTCCAAACGCTAAACACGAGTTCTGTTAGGATTCAAGGAGGCAATGGGGCATTTCTTAAGTATTTCCAATGCAAACTTGAGTAAAACTGGAGTACTTTATGGAGCGCACTTCAATCCGAACAATTTTGTTCAATATTGAAAACGATCAACTCGCCAATTCAAGATGGCACGTCTTGTTTCATCTCACAGTTGTACAGTTTCTCTGTGCTTACTGTGTAATGTCAATAAAACGTGACTTCTTCCTTTGTAGTGTTTTTTATTATTATTTTATTTGGTAATGATGAAGCATTTAAAAACGAATGTGGAATTTTTTAGCTATTTGAAGTATCGACAACAGCCACTTCTTATAATTTTCCTGGTTGCCATTTCTTCACATTTTGTTAATTTCAATAAAATAACACAATTTCAGAAACTCTCCAGCATGATGGTTTAAAAGAAACTAAATTCCCAAATTAAGGCGTAACCCCCCACCACCAAGCTAAAGAATGTTTCTCAGAGTTACGTTTACTGAGTCGTTGTTGCATTACTCCTATCCCCACCTAAAAAAATTACCCCGACGTTCAGTTGATAATTTTTGTTTTTGGAGGAAGTGGAGAATGGTCTGAGTCCTAACCCTAAATAAATGTGGAAGTGTTATGCATTGCAGCACACGTAATTCTCAGGGCATTCTTTAGATATATTAAGGTCCATCATTCGAACACCTTCTTCTAGTTTTGGCGTGTCTCTTCCAGTCAAATTTCTTTTAAACTCATTTAGGCATATGTGCATCCCAATAGCACAACTGGTACAGTCCAGCTAGTCATCAGGAAATTCTGGATTCAATTCACAGTTGGGGAATTGCCTATTCTTTCTTTCTCAGATTAGTGCATTTTATATTCTCACAAGGTCCGTCTTTAATGCTGACAATCTGTTTTGCTAAACAAAGTAATGCAAATATCACTCAAAATATTTGACTTAACTTTTATCTGTGGTAATTTTTTTAGATCTGCCACCCTACCCTAAGCTGGGAGAGCCATACCCTCAGAATTATGGGAGAGGATCAAGAGGATCAAGTGCATTCGAACCCCTTAATCAAAGACCACTATACAAAAATCCTTGGTTAGACAGCAAAGCAGTTCTTAGATTTCATGTTAATGTCTACTTCTTTAGATCGACTGTTTACAGTATGGCTACTTCTTAAGGTCAAATGTTACAGAATTACCACCGAAGTCATTGCCTTTAGTGAATGTTCCTAGAGCTACTCTTCCAAAAGGTTACTGAACTCACTTCATTTACTACAGCTTGAATAAGGAAACTCCTCTTGCAGTCGTTGTTCACATCCGCATGTGTTTCTTTCTGTTTTAACTTGATTGATCGGTGAACTGAACTTCTAGCTTTTCATGCGGTAAGTATGACGCTAATGTCGCTTGACCTTTTTTTTAGTCTTTATTATTTTTTTAAAGGAATATACCTCCCAGCACCATTTTTCTCGATCCACCACATCAAGTACGGCCCCAAAGGTCTATTTTCTTACCGTTAGTCAATCCCTCGGTGAAAACCCGTTTTAAAATGTGGCGTCTAGGAGATTTTCTGCTGAATAATTGTTAACTTTATTTACTGTATCCTACACGTATACGATGCTTTGCGCGCTTACAATAATCATGACGTTTCATCTCTGTGTGTGCATGTACTAATTTTCTAATAATTGCCATGAGATCAAAAATCTAAAAGACTAATGTGGTAAAAATTAAAATTAATTATTCCAATAGATCGCTGAAGCAAAATTATAAGACACTAGCCTAGAAAATTATAAATCGTGATGTTAAAATACGAAAATCATTCCGGCTTGTGACGACACAATCTTTAACTTGATGCTATTTCGTGTACTATTCCCAAAGCCAACCGAGACAGCAGTTACGTTTCTCGTTGCGAGAAACGCAGCTACCACCCCAGCCGACCTTGAAGCTGGTAAATACGGATGGCGATCTCCGCATGGCTGTTATATGGCAGGCGGAATGTTGTAAGGTAGGCCGGGTGTCCCTTTAATGTGTATAAATGAAAGCTCTGGTTTCAACAAAGAAAATGGCAATGCAAAAATTTGTAAAAATTTGTGTTCTTGGAAGATTGTGGGGAAAGGAATTTGTTCATTGGGTCTTTTAGCCAAAATCGTACTTTTGTCTCAATTCACGTTCCATTAGAACTAACTTTAGATATGCTGAAAGGATTACTAGTTTTTCCATTTTCCATTTTTCCAAAATCCAATTGATTGTCATCCATTTATCAAACTGCGGTGCAAATAGACCGTTCTTATTTCTCTTACCAAACTGTATCTAAAACTTGACTCTTTTCAGGTGGAAAGCAACCAGCAAAAACATCGTTTGACTTCACGGTAAACACCGGTACCTATTGTGGCACCAATTATATTAAAGTAAGGTCCATTGTTTGCTACTATTCTTGTTATTAATATTGTTTTTATTACTTAATAAATACACAGCAACGTGAATTTCAGAATAGCAAACTTAGAGATATAGGCTCATCCAGAATGTCGACATTTTTCAAATTCTTTAGAAAAAAGTGATAGTGTAGCACTGAACACACTGCTCTATGTAGTCGACTATATTTTGTATATTTTGTACACAGTTAGGTGAAGTGATGGCTGATAAAGTTTTAAAACTATACACTCTTTTCCAAACAAGTTCTGTAGGTTGAGTGGAGTCTTAAAAAAAACATAGTTGAATTGTAATGCCACCTGCAAATGTGAGTGAAACCAATCACGAAATTGATAAGGAAAGCTGCTTATGTCATACCAGATAAACAAATACTGCTGGAAAAGAAAGATTAGTGAACGAATTTGTATGAAAGTGAACGAAAACCTCGTGCTTAATGAAATAGTGGTATGTGTTTTAGGGGTTTAGTTGATTACGAGCTGAATTATTTTCTTGTAGTTCCCAGGGTGGGGGGGGGGAGAGGGATATCATTCATGTTACTTTAGTTTTGAATAACTTTATTTAGTTTTTTGCTTTATTAGTTTGTTGGGCTTCAGTTCCAGTTGTTTCTTTATTTATTTGTTGATTTATTTACCTATTTATAGTTTATTGGGGTTTATGTTTATTTAATTGATACCAATGTTTTTTTCTAAAGTTTATTATTATTGTTAAAGTTTGTTTTTATTGGTAGGCCTATATTTCTATCTCCATGTACGATGTGTTTGTTTTCAGGGGTGGATTATCCAATCTGGAAATCTCCGAATCCCCCTCCCCCTCTCTGAAAAGCAGATGGAACCGACCAACTAATCTCAAAGATTTTTTTTGAATTAGTAGAACAAATCATTGAAAATAACTATTCCGAATTAGCCACTTATCAGGTACTTTGTTCTAGAACATTGTAATACTGTGAGAGATCGTTTACAGTAACTCTTTCTTATTCACGTTTCCTACACGTTTCCAGAGTTGGGAGAACCATGTGTAGCTTGCAATTTGATCTTCTTGGATAGCAGATAGCTGCACAGCATGTTCAGCTGCTTTCCTGTATGCTAGGAAGCCCTCCCTCCACTATTAGACTCCCATTGCATTCGTTCTTCTTTTTTTTCAATCAAGAAGAAACGTGCAGTAAATTCAGTAAATCAGAATGCCACTAGGAAGCGAACTTCAATGTGATTTTGTTTGTCTCACTAAGTAAAATCTTCATTATTCGTTATTTCTACACTTTATGTTGTATAGGACTAGGCTATGTGACTTGTTAGGGCAGTATAGATTAAAAGCATTTATGAAGGTCCAATTCCTGTAGTGCACAATTACTCGGCCCAACGAGCTACGCTCTAACACATTTATTTATTTTCTGTTTTCTCCTTTCCGTCTTCCACAGCAATTCGTGATATGAGAATATAACTACCAACGCCAATGTAAGCGAACGAATCCAACACCGACGTCTTTGCGTGTGAATCTGAATAGTACAGCTAGCACGAGCGAGATTTGCTGTACAAAATTATACAAAAAGCGACGGCATTGTTTCAAAACACTAAAACTTAGCAATAATCGAGTGTTTAATTCTTCTTTGCCAACTACAATTATTTTCTGTATTTTTCCACGCTACAAGAACTTTCACTGCTCAGTATGGTATATGCCTTCTGGTTATTTGGCTTCTGCTCACAAACTTCAAAGGCAAATAGCTTTGTGTTGTTCATGTAGCGCTTGGGGCTTCTATAGTTACAGATCGGGCTCCCTAGCTCACCATTAGAAATCGGTTAAAAACCAAATATCTCCGAAAATATTTGAGGTAGGCTTTTCTCTTTCTCCTGCATTTCACACAACAAAGTTTTGGTCAGGCAATTTCAAACAAATTACACAAAAATTGCGAACCTTATCGTGTTCCAAACAGGCAAACACATTCTTTTTAATTAGTTTGTGGGTTTGTCGCGCTCCCAACCGAAGCAAAGGCCCCAGAGGGTGTGAGGGACAATTTTACGATGTAATTCCAATCAGAAATTTCTAAAATGCCACATTCGACATGAATGATCACGAGGCATCATAGGACCCTTTTTTTAAAACTACCGTAGGAATGATAGTAAAACTGCAAAATCAAGTTTAAGATGGTTCGGATAGACGATTATATTTTGTTTTGATTTCTACTTTGATTTTTATTTTTTAAAACCCCGCCCCCCCCCCCCGATTTCAAATTTATTCTGTGTGGGCCCTTTGTAATCATTTCTATAGTTTGTTCCACATTATGTTTTCAGAAAACTGACTGGATTACGACTCGTTTCCTTACACTAAGAGTGCAAAAACATGTGAATATCACACTTGTAGACTCAACAAAGTTACTGTTAGAGTTTACGAATGGGATGTTTACGAATTTTTTGCACTCGTAGTGGAAGAAAACGTGGCGTCATACAGTCAGTTTTCTGAAAACATAATGTGGAACAAAGTATAGACTGGCCATGGCCAACCAGATCAGCCCCTGTTTGATTGTCTGTGTGTTTACACAACTGCTCCTCTAGAAGTAAACCCCCTATGAAGGAGAGAGGAGTGCCAAATGAAAGATAATTAAATTATGCTTGTATTGAGCCTGTTTACATATACCTTCATTTTTTTTTACCCTGAAATATGTGAAAAACTGCTTCATGAATATTGTTAATGACGTCAAAGTGATGAAATATTTTAATGTATCTAATTAATTTCAAAGTAACTTGGTACACAGTTTTTTCTAAAAATCACACTTACAGCGACGACATGTATTGCTTCACACTTAGCATCAGAAAACGAAGTAAATATCAAAATTCGTTGGCTTCAACTGCTGGACGCACAGAAAAAGAACACCTGTAGGTTTTAAAAGGTTGTCAATCATTTGTGTTTCTGAAGCATAAAGGTGTGTGGCGTGAGCAAGCAAAGAGAGCGGTTTCCACGCGTAGGTTTTGTTGTTAAATATTGTCCGTATGCCGTTAGTTGAAAAATGAATGGTCCATCCAGCAATCGCGATCAAAATGGTAACTGCTTTTGTGTAAAAAAAACTGATGCCGTGGCTTGCCTTTGTGTGGCACATCACAACCACTACCACTTCGCAAGTGAAAACTGACAAAACCCACCATGTCACAAAGCACCGAAGCCAATTTATAAAACCAGGTGACGCCAACTTGCTTACCATAGTTGTATAGATCTCCATTCTCGAAACCACAACAACAAAAAATGAATTCCCAATTTGGAGTATCAAAGAACAGGTAGTCCTTCAGATACATTCGTGCGACGGCTTCTGCTAGGAGCACATCATAACATGACAGTCTATTATTTATGATCTAGATGCAAGTGGTGAACTATTTGTATATCTAAATTATCCTAAAGATTTACCAAACACTAGCCAAAATGCATTGCTTGGTATGTCGAACGAAATGGAAACTAAGCAAGACCAGGTGTCATTTCAACACCAAACACTGGCAGACATGGAGCTAAGTTCTCACGCCGCCACAGGTCCATTGTACCATGAACGAAATCCGCACAGTTAAGAAACTTGTACGGCGTTACATGAGCTAACATAGTTAACAAAAGAATGTTTAAATATTCCATTAATTTATCTTCCAACATGAACAACCTGCCTCTTTCGGTTTTAACTGAGGTTATGGACCTTGGAGTGTGGTTGAGCAGCAATTGAAAATTCAGGCTACATTGCCGCAAAATTACAGTTGTGGCCTATGGCCGCTTAACAGTGGTGAACTGATGCCTTTCTTACAATAGCCACAAAGTCAAGGTATAGGCCTACAAGGTTTTTATCAGCCCGATCTTGGAGTACGCCAGCCAAGTTTGGTCGCCAGCTCTATTGGGTGACATTGAGAGGATTGAAGCAGTGAAGCAGAAATTTAAAAAGTCATTGCCTGGCATGCGCAATCTACTTACAGTGAGCGGATTCTGCAGCTAAAACTTGAATCACTTGCACTGCGGCGATTTAAGTCTGATCGAATTTTGGCATTTAAAATTTTGCGTGGATTGGTTTGGGTGAATTTGTCTTTCATGGACCTTAAGTAGAGGGACGAACTAGAGGTCACACTTTCAAATTGCAAATTCCTAAATTCCGTTTGAAGAGTCGATGACAGTTCTTTTCGGTGTGAGTTATTGAGGCATGGAATTCGTTTCTTAACGCAGTCTTTCGTCGTCACCAAAATCTACAAAATTTAACCAACGTTTTATGACGTTTTTAACACTCGGTTAATTGTTGATAACGGACCCCAGTGGTTTAGCATCCAGCCACATCAACACATCATATTCTCTATTTGGGTGGAAGTTAGCCGTCACATTGATCCTTGCTTTCCCGTGGCTTCTGCAACAAATAATTTATTATTATTAGAACACAAAAACGAGCTTGTATCATCTATTTTGTTATAAAATATCCATTACAGGCAGTACTAGAGCGATACAACCTTCATGACAATGGGGGGGGGGGGGGCAAGTTACCATAACGCTGTTAATAACTTAAAAATGATTCTCTCTGACAAAGAGTGCTCGGAAGTTCGTTTTTTTGTGTGACACCTTATCCAATTAAGAACTTATACTTAGTAGTAATTTTTAAGAGACTAGAATATTACCTGAAATAAAATACATAATCATCACTGGAAGATCGTAAAACAAGTTTTCTAATACTAGCCACGAAACCCACTTGGACAAAAGAACAAGTTCATGGTTGTTTATTATTTGAACAAGCACGTATTAGGATTTTAAAAGAACGAATTCAAGTATTGACAGGTTTTATCAAAAATGTTGAATTAAGCATTGAGTACTGATTAACGGAGATTAAGTAAGCAGTGACGAATTCATAAATCGCCAAAAGTTCGCAATTCAAGCACTGTAACGGGTTAGGCAAACTTGGATCTTCACGTACGGAATAAAGCATTAGGAGTTTATAAAAGAAGCCAGAAAAAGCTTTAAATTTGCAAACGTAAAAACGTGGCTTTAAATTCTTCAATGAAGCACGAATCATGATAAACCTCACAAAATCATAATTCACGTGGTGGCATACAAGAAAAATACAGTAGCAAAGACTAGTCCATTGTTACGAAAACGGGGATCGAAACAGAAAAAAACTTGAAGGCTTACCTGAAACGAGACAAAATTTATAATACGACGGTTGATTAAAATGTTATGAATACTTCCTATCAGATTATGTGGATGTTACTAGCACAAGACAATTTCTCCAAAGGCAATCAAAATATTAGCAAATAACTCACGTTGGTTCGATAATATCGAGAATGGCCTAGGCTACTCGCTACGGAAAAATAATTTAAAGGCATATTGGCAATATTTCTAAAATAGGGTTAGAAACCTAATTTACCTTATAGTAAAGTGTCTGTGCCATCGTAATTCGAAGACCGCGTACAAGTTAGTTGCTGAAGCCAAGCACAGGAATCCCTATGCAGCCAATGCCCACTCGTTGAGGAACCAAAGTCATTAATGCACCAACAACACGCGCGTCATCGTGACGCACAATCAGGAAAACAGCCAATCCCAACCAAAGCTGAAGAGTCATCTTTCCTTCCCGAAGCATTGACTTTTTAAGGAAACTTAAAAATTAAAATAACATGGGACATATTAATGTGAGAAAAATAATAAAGAAACAAAGTTAGGCAAATAAAGACTGCGTCAATAATTAAGGTCTAGTCTAAAATAGGTAAATAAATACGCATCATATCCTACACATGAATATTAAAGTAAAAAGGCTGTTTTAATTTTAAAAAAATCGTAGTAAGATAACTAAAGGCCTATTGAGAATACTTACGCGTTTAAGCGAAGCTTTGTGAGGGATTGTGGGGAGGGTTCGGAAATTTGAGCAAAACTTCGAACCTCCTTAACCCTAGTTGGGGTCTTGATTTTAGAGATCGCCTCGATTTTAGAATGATCCGGCAAGATGCCTTTTGATGACAAAATAAAGCCTAGAACGTGAGCCTCAGGATAGTTTAAGATAGAGCCTAGAACGTGAGCCTCAGGATAGATTCCAAGCTAATTATCTAAAAAAAAAAAACCTCTGCAGCATCTGGGGATTGCAGTGAAGACGGTTTTGCGGCCACGTAGATAAAGAATAATTCATGTACTACCATGTTGTCAGGAATTGAACCCGGGTAATCAAAGTACATGTCCACTGCCTTAACCAGGCTACCATGCCAGTATCCAGATTGGTGCAAACTGGTTTCCTATAAGCTTTAACGTCAATCCTAAGTACTGATAACAGAGTGTCATGGTGGCATAGCAGTCAACATGTATTTGAAAGTCCTAGGTTCTGTTCACACAACCACATAATGATATGTGAATTTGTTTCATTTAGATGGTTGCACACTTTGTTTCACTGCAGAATCCGGATATAAAAATGGTGTTTGTGTGTATTGTTGCCCAGAAATTTTACTTCCCTTCAGGATAACTATTGGTAACTGCTCAACGTATTGGCCTTATCTTAAATTTTACCCAAAATCTTTGTTCGGTTTTAACAAAACTAGGATTTGCTGGATAAATTTAGAAACGTTTCCAGGTATCAAATTTCATGAGAATCATTTTGCCTCTGAAATTTTTTTCCATGTATACAGACCAGTCTACGGGTTTATAAAGGGCAGGTGGAGCTAAGATCGAATGGAGAGAACAATGCTAATAGGAGCATAGCTCTGTGAGAAACGACAAACATTTTTTAAAAATTTAAGCAAGTAAAAATTATTAAATACAATGTTTTATTAAGGTGGCAGGGGTAATTATTTGGGGAAAAATCTTTTACGTGTGTTATTATTTTATTGCAAATTATGCACCATTTATTTCTCTTGCTTCCTGTGAAAACCGCACGTCAATACATAGTTTACTTTTTTATTATTATTTTTTTTTGTAAAATATGAGTTTCTGAATTTGGCCGGAAGTTTGACCGGAAGTATTGGGAGTACAACGATAATTTTTGACGCCAGAATGAACAGCACGACGATGTTCTCTTGTCAGTAGTTTCTGGGAGTTCTGGTAAATGATTTCGTCACCAGAGGGGGTTCAGAACAGAAAATGGCGGCCTCCACAAAATAGAGCACACCTGCCTTTTTGCTTGCTGTCTTCGAACATTATGGACAGGCTTTTTACGACTTTACATGAAAAAAATGAAAACATCTCTACGTACTCAACAGTAAAATCCAAGAAGAGGCAATTTCAGGGTAACCGCTTTACAAAGCCGAAATGAGAGGCAGAAACTAAGTTTGCTAGCAACAACGCTTCAGCGTGTGTGTCTGCAAACAAATTTGCGCAACTTCGCTCGTGTTGTATGAATTGAATTTGAATTGAATTTATTTACTTGAGTACTACAGACCTGGGAGTCATGCACTCAATCCTATACCTTAAAACTAAAACCTTAGACCTAACAAATCACAACACCCACTGGCCACAATCAACAATTAGTCACAAAGGAAAGCGAAGAATTTCAACAGAAACCAAACTGCCGAATTTTGAATACTCAATGCAGAAACTTACCAAAATTAAGCAATAACTCCCGACAAATAAGTTGACAATGTGAACATAGCAGGTCCTTAATTAACTTGGATTTAAATATAGATTGTCACACACTCAAAACGAAAGCCTTAACCTAACCTTAAACCGTACGGCCACACCACGCCACAGACGGCAATAGCTCCGATAGAGACAGGCTAAAGACGTTTCCCTGTGCTGCAGCAGAACTGCAAGGTAGCTCTAAGGGTGCGGGAGGCCCCAACATTAAATGGACGAACACCAATGATACCAAGCAAATCCACACCAGGCTGGCTTAGTGGCAACCGCCGGAAAGCAGCCCAGAGAGGACAATGGAGAAGAAAGCGCTCTACCGTCTCGTCTCCAGAATTACACGCGCAACGAGAAGAAGCCCTCCATCCCAATTTATGCTCATAGGAATTGAGCAACACATGTCCAGTGCGCAGCCGCGACAGCACGCCCGCATCACGCCTGGACAAAAAAGCCAGGTCCACAGGGTCAGACACTCTTGGATGCAAATGAAACAGTCCTCTCCCCATGGCACCCTCCTCCCATTCCAATTGCCACGCCTCAGAGGCCCAAGCAATCAGAACAGGACGAAGGTCACAGGGGATAACAGGTAGCGTAATTGGGTTTACCCCGGACAAACATCCGCTACGTGCCAAACCATCTGCCACCTCATTCCCGAAATGTCTGGAGTGTCCACAGACCCACCGGACTTCCACCACAACCCCTGACTGCAAGGCGCCAAAGAGCTTCCAACCAATCTCCACCACAACTGGGTGTGACTCCTCCAAATCAGAAAGAGCACGCTGAATACAACCTACACTAGACGCCGAATCGGACAATACCCTGAACTCCGGAAGCTGCAAGTCGAGGCCAACGTCAATGGCAATGCTAATAGCAGCTAACTCGCCAAAAAACACCGAGGGCAGGAAAGGAACAGAGAAACAGAACGCTAGGCGCAGGTCCTCTAGAAAGACTCCAACTCCCCCCTTCCAGCCCTCCCTCCGAAAAGAAGCATCACAGCAGATATCTCCACCCTGCCTAACCACTAACCCATCCCCAACTAAACAACAATTGCGAACAGCCTGACACCACAGCCATGGGCTGTATGGCCACCCTCTGTAAAGCACTGGGACCGCTGCAAGCCCAGACTCCAGGAGCAGCAACGCTCCCAGACCCAGGTTCCCAAGCTGCTCCCGCGCCAGGGGGCCCACCGTAGTGTAATCCCGAAAGATCTTCCCCAGGGGATCCTCGTCACCTCGAGCAACCGCCCTCAGACACACTGCCAACAGGAGCTCCTGCGCACGTATATGCACTGGGCACTCACCCACCTCGATGTGGAGCGCAGCAACTGAAGTGGAGGGCAAACAACCGGTAACCACACGCAGACTCCTATTCAGAGCAACCTGAACATTCCCGATCGCCCGCTTAGAGCCCGCCAAAAGTGGCAGATGGAAATCAGCACGAGAGCGGACGTAAGAACGATACAGCGCAGAGACTGACGCTCTATGCACTACAAACCGGTTACCAGCAATGGATCTCAAGACCCTCTCACGACTAGCAATGGTCTCCCGAACTGCCACAGCATCCCCCAGCCACGTTAGACGGGGGTCAAGGCGGAATCCGAGGTACCTCACGGACGCAGTCGCTTGTACCACAGCACTACCGACCTTCAGGGAGCCAGCAATGAGTGGACCCCTGGAAAAAATCATAAGCTCTGTTTTTGGTGCCGACAATGATAATCCCCTAGTGGCCAGAAGAGCTGCCCCCTCCGCTAGCGCACATTCAAGCAATCCAAGGAGGTGAGGGACATCCTTACCGGTAAGCCAAATCGCCACATCATCCGCATAGGCTACTAAATTTACCATGGAACTCAAGGTCCGAAGCACACTGTTAATGACCACTGCAAACAGCGTAGGGCTTAGGCAACTCCCTTGCGGGAGGCCCCGACTAGTGGAACTTACACTCGACCAGAAACCCCCTACTCCAGTCGCGAAGTGGTGGTGACGACCTAAGAGAGTGAGTATAGCAGAGGCCAATTTACTACTAACCCCAAACTCGCGCAGTGCATAACCAACCCAGTCCACGTCGACCATATCATATGCTGCTTTTATGTCCAAAAAGACTACCACCGCAAATTCTCCCCTGACCCAAGCTTCTCTGATACCAGACTCTAGGTAAAGCATGGCATCCTGAGCACTTCTGCGCCTCCGAAATCCGAACTGCGCTTCAACCAAAAGAGCAGAGTTCTCGAGCACCCGGACGAGACGGAGGTTCAACATCCTCTCAAAAAATTTCCTGAGACATGACAAAAGAGCAATCGGCCGATAACTGGTGACACTCGTGCGAGGCTTGCCACGGCCGAGTACGGGGGAAAGGATGGCGAAACGCCAGGAGGGGGGCAAGACGCTCCCATCCAAGACTCCCTGGAACAGACCCAAAATATCAACTCGGCCCGACTGAGGGAGCCGACGCAACTGAC
Source organism: Lithobius niger (assembly GCA_023313725.1). Lineage (NCBI taxonomy): Eukaryota > Metazoa > Arthropoda > Chilopoda > Lithobiomorpha > Lithobiidae > Lithobius > Lithobius niger. The sequence goes on from JAHWFP010089369.1 coordinate 30,474, forward strand.
TATAGGTGACACCGTCGAGTCCAGGAGCCCCCTCAATACTGCATTTATCTAGAGCTGAGTTCAGCTCCGACAGTGTGAGAGGCCCCTCATTGCCTACCGAGTCATGCCAAACGACCTCTGGTGGCGGCGGACCCTTAGGAGCATCAAAGACCTGGGAGAAGTTCCGATTAAAAGCCTCCGCCATGGCCACCCCACGAAGAACCTGACCAGTTTCATCTAAAACCCAGGAGATCACTGATCGAATATCATTGGGCCTCACAAGAGCCCAAACCTTAGATAGAGGGAGTCTACTAGACACCTTCGCGCACAGGCGCTCCCCATAACTCTCCTTTTCTTTGCGAAGAATGAATTTCGACTCAGCAGAGACGCCAACGAATTCATACCAACGCAAGCCAGTTGGGTTCCAACGAAACCGCTGCCAAGCACGCCTACGGTCCCGGACCGCGAAAGAGCAGAGAGGCGTCCACCAAGGGGGTGGAAGCCTAGTCGAATCCCCGAGTTTAGAGACATGCCTCAGATCCCTTTTTGGGACCCAGCGTGTCACCCAAGAGCCAAACTGTCCTGAGCCAACAACTGGACGCTGCAAACTCACTCTACCATGCAGGGCGCAAAAGCCTCCATTCGCATACACGTGAGAGAGAGCAATAGGGAAGTGATCACTCCCTCTCAGGTCCTGGGAGACCTCAAACGCAAACCTGTGCACAACTTCTGAGGAGCACGAAAAGAAATCCAGAACAGACTCCTGAATTATCCCATTATACATCCTCACAAAAGTTGGAGTGCCGTCCTGAATTACCTCTAAACCGAGGCTATCCAAAGAATTCGCTATCGGTGTGCCTCTAGCATCACAGCGACCACTACCCCACAGCCAGTGATGGGCATTAAAGTCTCCCCCCAACAGCAGAGGCCTTGGGAAGGATTCGATCCAAGAATACCAATTCTGCCCCGAAACCTGACCCACAACATGAACAAAGCCGACCGTCAACGACTTGTTTTCCACCATACCCGAAAGATACAAGCATCAATACCAGGGCAGACATAATGAGGAAACATAGAAAAAGGCACCCCCATCCTAACAAGTACTCTGACTCCCGAGGTCCCTGAGCCAGCCAACCCTAAATTGTCTTGAACAACAGGGGCAATACGCACAGGGAGCCTGGACTCCAGCAGCCCAAGAACATCCACTCTTACACCCAGCTCCCAAATGCTCTCCAATTTAGACCCCGCACCCCTGATATTCCAAAAGCAAATCCTGAATTTAGCCTATCTCTTCGGAGCCCATATTGCCATCCTGAAAAATGAAAACTGTATGCAGGTCAAATACTGGATCACCAACACCACCATCAACAGCACCAGTGTTTGTCACCAAATCTGCTTCTACCATCGCATCAGCAACCACCTCACCAACCACTTCACCCACATCACTAACAATACCCGCACCTCCAATTACTGGAGATTCCAGGACACTAACCCCCTGCACCCTATCTACTGCCTCTAGGGGGAGCATAGAATTGTTGGTTGGAATGACGTCACTTTCACTAGCAGCTTGATCACTTGCACTGCCACAACCACCAGCTCCGACAGCACTACTTCCATTACTTCTATTGGCAACAGGTTCACTAACAGAAGTCTCCACCGCTAGATTTCTCTCCAAGACCACCATCTTACTCGATGGAGGTGAACACCCTGGGCTACGTGATTTCCCGTGGTCCTTCCTCCTCTTCGGGTGCACTACTCTCCAACCATCTTGTTCCATCACCACTTTTTCCCCTGCCGGAGCCTTGTGTTGGGACACAGGTGCACTCTCTGGTGCATACACAGGATCACTAGGCAGAACACTCACAGACACTTCTGCTGACCAGCATGGGATGTGGAGGGTCTCTGTAGACATGGAGAAACTGGGGAAGTCGAGGGAACAATTGGTAGTACTGGGACGGAAGGCACATCGGGAACAGTGGTCCTCGATTGAGCTCTCAGCGTTTCCTGCACATGAAGACACGGCGCATTAAACAAAGAGTAACCTCTGCACACCTTACAATACACACTGTCGCAGAATTTGCTCACGTGACCTCACTAGCAGCAGCGAAGGCACCTGGGCGGCCTGTCCGCTACAGCCAGCAAGGTTGGGAAACCTTTGATCTCTATAATGTCTGGGATGTCTGCAATTACGACATTACTTCTTAACTTAATTGTGATACTCCTAACACCAGAAGCACAGTGCTGTAGCCCCTGCGTCGCCAACAGTTCAAATTTATGGCTTGTCAGGGATCCAAACTCAACTAACACACTACCAACCTCTCTTTCTGTAACTTCCAATGGCAGCCAATGGAGACAAATTCTAAGTGTACGCTCATGGAGATCGTGTACCCTGGTCTTGAAGCCATTCAAAGAGAGGTCTCCGGCCATCTTGACTTTCGCTTTGGCTTCACTCGTCCTGCAGCCCACTTGGAAAATGTTATTGGCTCGGAGGGAACTAATACCGGTGATATCCTTCAAGTTAACCAAAACTCCCAAAGTGTCTCTGACATGACTAACAAAAAAGGGCCTGCCTCTTTGATCGGCAATTAAAATCAGGGAAAGACTCATCTGAACATTGGCCAGACTTCCACGATACAGTTTCTTTAGCCACTCCAGGTCCCGATCCGAAGCCTATTCAATTTCATAACCATCTCGACGACCACCCGCATGACCCAAGCCTTCTTGAGAACCAGCTGCAGCAGCGTAGGACGGTTGGTGGTTGCCAGAACCAACCTCAGACACACACCGTTTGTAAATACCGTTTTACACCTTACCAATCTGGGAATTAGGAGTGGGAGTATTGTTGTCCCTGTCCTTATCTTTGTTGTCCTTGTCATTGTTCCCATTGTTGCCAGCAGACTCTGAGGTTTCCATTGCCATCGCCCAATTTTCACTTCCCTCAAACGCAGGTTTACACGATACCCCATACAACATCAAGTCCAACTCACTGATCCCTTCTTCTACAGCCAACTTCTTGACGAGTTCATACACATCTTCTTCTACCACACCAGCGTCAATATTCCTCTGAGTCACTACTTCTCTTTGTTTTAGTGCTAACAACAACCTTTTGACCCTGGCCGCAGCCATGTTGTTGTATGTAAATACATCTCAACAATGCAGTGTGTTTATTATACTGTGTAGGTCGATAATTGATGAAATAAATAGTACAATTGTCAAATGCCCAGAATGTTCTGACATAGCCTTTACAAGCCACAAGCATTAAGACTGGATGTACTCGTAAATTGCAACTTTGTCAACCTCAACCGCGATTTTCCAAAATCGCATGTTTTTGTTATAATACTAAAGTTTTTCCTGCATAACTCCTGCAATTTTAGTTCTATTTCTTTGAAATTTTGAAGGTAGCTTCGTCAAATATGTGTGAAGGCCACTTACTAACAGAAAGTAGATCAAAGCATCAAAAGTAACTTTTTGATTCAATTACTTATGAAGGTGCACGTTGTTTATGCTTATTTACTAACAAATTAATTTAAAAAAATTTTTTTATAAATTTAGGAAAAAGATGGTAGTAGGTGGCCTTCTCTATAGTTTTCCTGACAGTTCGGTGTTTAGTTTGAATTAAAATGTTAAGTAGAACGGTGGTTATTACGGAATTCCTTACAGGCCTAATTTGCATAATTTATGCTAATTAGCCAGTTTGTATGGCTCAAATTGAAAAAAAGTTTCCTATAAAAAATGATTGTAACATGAATTGGCATAATACCACCAATTTTTTTAATCGTCACGGAGATGTTGTGCTCTGGGGGATATTCGCCAGGGAGGGTGTATTGGCCTGACGTTGTAAATCATTACTAGACTCAGAGTCTTTTGATTTAACGAACCAACGAAGCGACGGTTCTTGTCAGGAAACGCCTACTGATGAAACCGCCCTCCATCACCTAATGGCGGCCGCAATGCCCGTCGTCACCTCCAGATGAAGATGAGGATGATTATGAGTAGACGGCGAGAGGGACAATTTAGCCGGAGAGATCCAAGTGAAAACCCCCGGATCTTTGACATGCCACAATCGACCTGAGAACGAGGCACCACAGGGCCCTTCTCTTCCCGAAAATGCCAGGAGGTGGACGAGACCAGGATCAAACCCGGACCTCCGAGTCAGAAAGCGGTCGTGCTATCCGCGCGCCCGCCTTGCCTCCTCACTCGAGCTCCCGACGCTCGCAAGACGGCGATTGGTCGCATCCACTTCGTGCCGGCATGGCTACCAGCGTGGGCGTGAGTAAACAATTAGTGTTTGCTTCGAAAGTTTGCTGTCAAAATAAGGTTGCAACGTGGTCTAATACCCATGATAGGCACGTTAGGGCAAAGATTTAGAATAATGTGTATTTAACCCCTTACATTTAGTTTCACGGTTTCCACAATCCTTTTTTTCCTGTTGTTTTTTGCCCAATAGTGATGAAACTAGAAATTTTTTCTTTATTTTTCTTTTTATTAAAAATACATTTCCAAGAACCGGCTAGATTTGAATTTTGGTCGCCTCATTAGGAGAAAGAAGTGTAATAGTAATTGTAGAAAAACCTCTAATCACAACCTGGGGTAGAAGGGGACAGGGGTTGGGGGGAGGGGTGGGGGACTGCATTCCAAAATTGGTGTGGTAGTTTCTCACAATGCACTGGCTAGCACGAACTGGTAGGAATTTACCAAGGATTCCGGGATGATATCCGTCAAGTTAAAAAATCCCGGTAAGTTTTAACCGTTTGAAGTCGTGATACCATAGGTAAAGGTAATTCATACTTGAGTTTAAAGCAAAAAACCTGAATATTGTCTGCTATCGCCGCTCCCCCCCCCCTTCCCATCCCAAGGAAAAAATCTGTCCAAAGTTAGCTTTTCTTATATGCAATTATTAAGGCTACATTTTTTAAATTCGAATCTCTTTTAAATAAATCTTTCACAGTAAGAAAAAAACTATTAAAAGCCGTTTGATTTAAAAACAGTGACTTTTCGATATCGACAATTATTTTTCGATATCGAAAAGTTAATTTTCGACATGGGAAATTCATTTTTCGATAACGGAAATTGATTTTCTGATATCGAAAATTAATGATTAGTATCGAAAATTCATTTCACCATAATTGCTTGCCATAAAAAACGGAAGACAAAGAAGATAATATCAACCAAAAAAAAAAAAGAAAAGAAAAATCGAAAGACCAATAGAAATTGGTAAAGGTTCTTTCACTCTTGATTTTACATCGTTTTAAAACTATCATGGATTCGAAATAAATGTATAAAATGTCCGGTGTTTAAACGTCTGTAACCCACACTGAAATTTAAAAAAGTATGCTAGTAGAATTCAACGTTGCGTAAAATTCGGTATGCTTTATGTATGCAGCAATTAAAATTATGATTATGAAGAAGGCTTAGCTGAAACTAAAAATGTTTTTTATATAGTTATCCTGGATAAGATACGCAGTTAAAAAACTTTTTTTTGTTGGGGGGGGGGGGGGCCGGAATGATGAAAACAAATCCGGGAATGATCTACTAGCAACGTCCAATTATGTTTAAACCTAGTGCCACATTTTTCCTTTATAAACTATTGATAATTGATTTTCGGAAAAAAAAACCCGATTTAAAAAAAAAACTTATTGTTTATTAAAAATAATACTCTTTATGGTGGGGAGGGGTGGTGAGGGCAAGAAATGACATGTGAAACATTATGACATACGAATTGTGGGGGGGGGGGGGGGGGG
>JAHWFP010089369.1:36293-61454 GCA_023313725.1 Lithobius niger
CCCCCCCCCCCCCCCCCCCCCCTGTGGGGACAATTCAGCCGTAACGAAAAACTATCTTTGACCGAGTGAAATAATGTTTTTTTTATTTAACTCATTCCGACAATTTATTCCAACATTATTTTTATATAAATATTATATGAAATTATATGAAATTATATAACCCTGATGAAACTAGAATTTCACCTAGCCTCATTACCTGAATAAAAGAAAAGTATCCTGACGCAGAATATTAACGTTGAACATGATTCATTTTAATCAAAATCGTGCTGATTCGACCAGTTTCAATAACGATGCGATTGTTGACACAAGTGATCAAAGTCGGTCGACTTAAAAACTTTATTCGGAAAGAGACATTCCGTGATGAAACTGCCGCTCTTTTAGTCTCGTTATGTGAAAACATTATACTGATATGTTGAATATTGACGTAGCAAGATGTTTATGCATAGGATAACCAACGGCGTCGAGTGAGTTCTGTCAACAATTAACGAGAGGCGCAGCCACGAATTATTGTTGCCAGAACTCCCGAGACGCCGTTGGTTATCCTGCTTATAGCAACCGCATATTGTTCGAGTCGTGGCTGCAACAAAGAAGAAACCGTGCTGACGTTCTTGTTTGACAAGGCGACTATCCGTGCAACAATGTTTACACAAAGACAGCATTGTTATTGCTTGTTTGGCGAAGGGTTCTGTGCTCGTGTTTACTTATTGTAACTCGATTCCGAAATGCCCCATCACCGTTCATACCGCGGAAACTCAACGACGAACATTCCCTTCAGACAACTTCTCTTAAAAAATTTTGTAGGATAAGTTGTTTGAAGGGGCTATTCGGCGTTGAGTTTCCGCGGTATGAACGGTGATGGGGTACTTCGGAAGAGTAACAATCAAGAGATAAAAATAGAGAACCTTTGTTGGTTAACTGGGTTATTCGTCGTTGTGCGCTGACGGATGCTTTCGGAGTCGAACAGTGATCTAGACACACGCTAGTGTGTCGCCGCCAAGTAACAGTAGATCATCCCATTGTAGACATCCGATTGTTAAAAATTGATTGTTAATGATAAAAAGGCGGCTCACTAGCAGACATGTGTCTGTTAACTGTAAGCAACTGAAAGCATATTTTGGCATGTTGAGGATAAATCCCAATGCGACAGAAATGTTTCAAATTGTGGAAAATGTAAGGGGAAGGGTCAGAGATGAGGAAAAACTAAAATTTAAAGGATGAATGTCCACCAATCAAGGAGAAAAAGATGCGTCAATAACGTTGTTTTTATGTTACTGTCTAGCTAGCTAGCTAATAAGATTTTTCCCATGTTAAATCCCATAGACTTTTTGCTCATGGCTAGCGCAAAATTGCGAAGGCCTACGTACCTGAATTTTTGCACACGTATGCTTGGTGATCTGAGGATGGCCCCTTTTGTTGGTTTGCGGTTGTAGGGGTCAGGACAAATGCGTGGGAGGGTTTTGAAATTCGTCACCGGCAAATTAAAATTTCGTTTCTTTTCCAAGTTGCAACCAAAGATTTTAAGCAACAATGGCTTGAACAATCAAGACTGGTCCTTAGATTTATTGTAAAAGCCTGGATGAACTAAAAACTGAACTATAACGAAGGACAAAATAAAGAAGCATTACGTTGCCGTGGATTGCGTAAGAATAAAGGGATGCGCGTTAGATGATGGTTACGCAAGAATACGAGCATACACGAGCTAATGGGTTTTTTGTTAATAATCCAAAATTAAATTGCTTCGCATTCTGCTGTTTTAGTAACAACGACCTTAGGGGGTTTCTGCATGACTAAATGTGAACGAAATCTTGAAAAATTAAGGGGAAGGGCTAAACAAAACAACTCAAGGGGATGGGCTGATTGAGTGAGCGAAGCGAACGAAATCAGTGATTGTTAGTCAGTGTGTGCAAAAATGGGATTGAAGCATCATAAACAGACGGTGTAACCTTATGTACGTTCACAGTCCTATGAAAGTTGTGATAGCCACCCAAAACCAAAACTGGTAGTAAAACCCGCCAAGATTCCAAAATCGATCGGCCTTTGAAGGTAATGATATCATTCCACCAGGGAAAGGCCGCCAAGGTTAATCCTATTAGCCAAGTTAATCGCACCTACTAATAGTTCGAAAGTTAAATGAAAACTAGAAGATTGCTACTAGCGGTAGCAATCTTCAAGTTTTCATTTAACTTTCGAACTATTAGTAGGTGCGATTAACTTGGCTAATAGGATTAACCTTGGCGGCCTTTCCCTGGTGGAATGATATCATTACCTTCAAAGGCCGATCGATTTTGGAATCTTGGCGGGTTTTACTACCAGTTTTGGTTTTGGGTGGTATGGTAAGACAATAAACGTGCAATTACAGGACGGAGAGCCAAATGGGCTCCATTACTGATAAATAAACATGTAAACAAATAAATTGAAAATAATGAAGAATTCGACCATGACGGATGCTTGCGTGATGACGATGACTTCAAATGTTGAACAACGATGCGGTAAAATAAATTTAAAATAATCAAAATATGACAGACTGTTGTGTCAGCATGACTAGCATTTGGCTTCTGTGGGAGACAACTGCCGTCATTGGGTAGGGTGAGAGCTCTCCACCAAATTAAAAAAATAAAAATAAAAATATGACACAGCTATCCACCAAATTAACGTAAAATGTGTAGGAATAACAAAAAAAATATCACTCATATATTGGTTTAGTTATATTACTCATAAGTACAAATAAGTATGAAAACAAGCATTAATAAGCATCAAATTTGCTTTATCATGTGGCAACCTTCATCAGGTAGGGTGAGAGCTGTCCACCAAATTAACGTAAAATGTGTAGGAATAACAAACAATTACACTACACAAACAAATTAAAAATAAACAAAAATATTACAAAGGCAACCTTCATCGGGTAGGGTGAGAGCTATCCACCAAATAATTTGTTTTCGTTTTTAGGCAGAATTGGTTAACATTTACAAGCAGAATTGGTGTAGAATTTACAAGTGTTGGATGGTTGTACTGTTAAATTCCGTTAGATATATTTTTTTTATTTTGTTGTGTTATGTTACCGTATTGCAAATGCAAATAAATTAACGTGAAATGTGTAGGAATAACAATGAAATATTACTCATAAATTGGTTTGGTTATTTTACTCATAAGTATGAATAAATATTAAAAAACAAGCATTAAATACGCATAAATTTGCTTGTCTCGTTGCATTCGAGTTTGATTCCGAAATACCCCTTCAGACAACAATACAAATTTTCCTTCGACTAACTTTCCTTATTTCATTGTTGGTAGAACCCACTAATGGGTTCTGCCGACAATGGCTTTTTAACAATGGTTCATTGTTCGGAATCCACGACGAGAACCATATGCATGTGGTATAAGGAACACGACCCGTTTCAGTTCGAAACGCGTGCTGTTTTGTTGAGCCGCGCGGGCGATGCAATCGTTCTGCCGCGTGGTGGTCAAATTTGGCTCTAGTAAAACTCTAGTACAGTGGAGATACGGAGTTCAACGGGGCAGCTAGACTGTATCTACCCTTTGCAATGATGGGCATCATGTTTCCAACAGTTATGCTTGATAATAGCGGTAATTATTCCGAAGTTTGTACACATTCCTGAGCAAAGGACAGAGAGTGGCCACATTAAGGGAAGTACTACCAGCCTCATCAACAATAATATACCACTGAGATGCCAGCAATCAATAGCCACCTGAACTTCAGCAACTAAGTTTCAATCCCAAGGCACCTCATCTCTCCCCAACCACCACTTCTCCAACACCAAAGTCTCCACGAAAAAAGCAGTAAGAACTTCAAACAACATGTCATCTTCTCAAAATTAACCTGCTCGCAAACCATACTGACTAGTCCTAAACCATGGCACGGATAGGCTAGTTGTGATGTTATAATTTTAAACAAATATGGCATATTTTGCCTTTTCGTTCTATCTAAAAGACTGAAGGAGAAAGCATATGAACCCATGATGAACGTTATATTGCCAAGAAAGATGCATTCCATGTACACCATTCCCTATCACACCAGCTTCTGCAGTGGTCTACACTCACGACAAGGAGAATGCACCATCAAAACAGAATGGTTACTGACCCTGACCCCGAATGCAAAACAGGAATCGAAGTTGAAAATGAGCCCTTTGAATGCGCAGAACTCACAAGCACACACGACATGAACTATTTTTTTTTCAGCATATTGTTCACCTGCAACAATGTACAACAGTAAGAGAATGAAGTGCTTAAATTCTGACCAACCAGAATTAGGATTACGTACAATGATCGTTTACACTTCTGAGTGCTGACCATTCAGAGGGCTCATTTTACCCTTCAATTTCTTCACTCACAAAATTTGCTACTTTAATACGAAGCAGCAAGTGAAGCCGTAAACTGAGGACTTGCCAACATATGCCGTTGGATCTGTAGGAGAGATACCGAGAGGTCAGCTCATCGTCTCCGTCATTATAGTACCCACGGCCTATCTTGAGTTCGCCCCAGAACGACACAGATAATCAATTGTATGATTTTGTTAGCAGAGTGCCTTGTTGATATCCACGGTGGTTACAAAAACAATGGCGGCCGTAGATTAAAGCCGCTTCCTCCAGGAAGACGTAGCCGCTCATAAAATATCTACAGGACTCAAGATAGGCCGCGAACACAATAAGGTGCGTTTAAGCAACGACTCGCCTTTGCAATCTCGTGGTTAGAAGCTAGAAATCATCTGAAATTCCAACATGGTGGCTGTTTTAGCTCTGCCAGCTCGCAACGAAACGAGTTTATAATTAAGTTTACAAGCGATTGTGAAAATTGTTTCGTTAAGGAGGAATTCTTCGTCTTAGTGCCACGAATTATGAGGCTGCAAACATTTGTTCAAATGATGACGGATTTAGCTAATCCAGGTAGTGTTGTTATCATGGCAACGACACCTTTCCCATCGCGATTGAATTTTAGCTGTGAGAATGCAAAGGCGAGCCGATGCATAAATGCGCCCTTACACAAGTTCTCTGCCTAAACATGTTATTCACCGTGTATACCCAAGGCTCAACTGACTGTATACTATAAAAATATACTTTGAAGCAGTTACTCTACAAGTGGACTGCAAATTCCATCTCGCACTTCGACAGAGATTTCAGACACTCCTTCCCTCTTTCAGCCCACGCTGCCAACCCAAAACTGTCCACACCACAAACCACTGGTGTTTGTTCAAACAGCAGCTAGAGAGAAAAATAACTAAATCAGCTCACGGATGGCGAATTTAAATACCTCGAAGCAGTACTCGTCAGATAAAAGCAATCAATGAATGTTAAAGTCTAAAAAATGCACAACATATAAAACGTGCTGGACGTTTTCAGGAGCAAAGACTCATTTTCGAGCACGTTTTATATGCTGTGCAGTCTTCAGGCTTTATGCATTGATTGTATTTACAAGTGCTTTTTAACTACTATTTACTGTCAGATAAAAGGGCATTTTTTCTGTGAATGTCAGTTTCTATCAAAGACATCACTGGGTAATAAGTGAGACGTTAGAAAAATATGGATTATCTTGGAAAGTGTGACATAATCGAGCAGCCCGACAGCCTTGGGGCACCCCTCTTCCTAAAGAAGAAAAAGAAAGATGGAATCTTCCATTGTGTAATTACTGATGAGAACTAAACGAGAACGTAGAAACAGAGAAATATCCAATGCCACACATGCGTGAAGTCTTCCATTTTTTGTTAGGACCCGAGTTCATCATTTGTAGTAGAAGGAGAACAGGTGCTCCATCGATCCCTCTACACTCAAGCAGACAAGACTGCACCACCTTTGTATGCCACAAAGGAACAAATAAATAGAAGGTACTTGGTTAGAATCCTGCGGACAGTAATCTAGAATGTATGCATCTTATACATACGTGACATAATCATAACAACCAAGACTAGGAAAGAGCACTGCGTGTAATGTTAGTCCATCTGAGGAAAGAAAGTTCCACCCTAAAAAGAGAACAAGGTCACTTTATAGGGGCATAGCTCAACACTCTCTGTATTTACGTCACACACAGGGGCATCAAACTGACCAAGACATGACCAGAATATGACTGTTAACAGTGACTTCCCAAAAATGACCACACGAAAGAAGTTCGAGACTTCCATAGGACTCTCCAGGCTTTTCTGTAAGTTCATCACGAATTTCTCAGAAATATCTTACATGTAAATATCAGCCATTTAAATAGACAAACGAAGCCCAGGCAACCATTCAGATGCTCAAGAATGCTGTTCTTCTGCGGCATGCTTTTGCTACCAAACTTTAACTTTTTTTTTTGTAATTGACTAGATTGCATCTGAAGAAATTGTAGGAGTGGTCCTGACCCAAAATATTGATAAAGTAGTTAGATCACAGCTTTTTTCTGCAGAATGCTCCAGGATAGAGAAAACAAATATTAACAAAGACGAATCTTATCCAAATGCCAAACCACCTACTGAAATCAATTTCATTCAGTGGTGTCATATTGGGTAAAGTGCTTCTAATGGGGTTTTACAAGACCCATGGAAGTGACAAGGACATGATGTGCATCACTGTAAAGAGCTTGTAAATGAGCAGGCAAATGTAGTGATTGGTAAACTTAGGTTCGGACTGACCATTGTGCTACAGTACAGGTGCCCTTTGACAGGTGCTCCTCGGGTAATTTTTTATTTTGTTTTTTCAGAAGACAAATTATTGCTGTTTTTTTGGGGGTTGGTTTCCTGCATGTGACCGTTCCTTTCATCTGCAAAACCCTGTACTCTCCCTGCCTCTCCTCCCCCACCTCGCATTCCTAATCCTTTCGTAACCCCAAATTCCTTGAATGATTAATGATACACATTCCTTAATACACTCGTCCTTGGCTAATATCTGCAAGCATCCTGAAAAGGGGAATCAAATAACTGCGCTGTCTGTCTAATCAATGTTACCACTTACCAGGCGAAAGTGGGGGCTAAAATAAATGACAAAAAAGATTGGTAGAATTAACAAAATAAGAACGCTTCTAGCCAATATCCTACAAGTGACCGATAGATAAGATAATGTTCTTTTCTGGCTAATGTTAGCCTAACACAGGATGCAGTGCAGGTATGTAAGGTACAGAATTATTTAAGCGCTGATTTAAGACAGTGTGGAAGATCACAAGACTGAAGGCCAAATGGTTTCATTTACAGAGCACATAATTCGTGTGACTTATGCAGCTACCTCCCTTGTATTTGCTCTCCAACTTACGTTAGCTCTAGAATAACAATTAACAGGGTATAGTAGGGAAAATATTTGTTTGTCTGCGTGGTGTGCACATGTGCATGGGGAAATTCAGAGAGAAACCTTTTTCAGTAAATCTCGAATATAGTATCGTGCCTCCTTCCTCCGCCACCCACCCATCATGCAATATAGCATAATTACACATGTTAGTAAGTAAATAGGCATCACATCGGTTTTCATCCTTAATTTTCTTAGCCTTAAGAAAACATTTAAATTGCATGATATACATCGACCAGGTAAAATTTACTTGGATTGAATGTTTGAAATAAACCATTAGGCTTGACATCATCAGTTTGAGCCCCAGAAGTCGGCATCTTAACTGAGTAATTTACACCAGATTAACTATTAATCAAAAGGCACTTTATTTGACAAAACTGTAATCCGTACTAGTGTTACTTAAAACAATCACTAAGTGACCTGAAACTACAGTTTTTAGGATTTTTCAAAATTGCACAAATAGTGGTCAACTTTTCAGCGAATTGCTAATTTACTAGCCTACTCGTTTTCAAACAACCAAGTGAAATAAGTAATCATAACCTATTTATTTCTGACAACTAACCTTGCCAAATACAAGTTACTTAATATTAACCTGTAACAGTGAATTTTAACGTAAATTTAAAACACCACTTGTCTGTAGGCTTAAAAAAAAAGCTAATTTAAGTTCAATCGAGAACAACACAATAAGCAACAAAACACCAGAGCAAAGAAGCAAACAAGGGTTAGCTCATCAACGAGTAATAAGTTGACAACCTAGAACTCCATTGGTTCTCTTGCACATGGCAATTCACACTGCAATACACTGTTTCCAGTTTCAATCTTGAAACACTCCTAACTGACATGGTATAGTAGAAAATGTCGCATGCATCGCATTGACAAAAGCTTTAAACTAAATTACGAAATCAGCTATCACAAGTAAATACACAGGAAATGACAGGATTATTAACATTAACCCCACCATTAACCACATTTCATCCGAAATTGCGCCAACATGGTCAAAAATTAAACAAATTTGAAAAGGTTGTTTAAATCCATTACCTAAGTGGACGACTACTAATATTGCCAAACAATAGAAATTCATCTTGCCTCAAAACTTGGAGTAGAAGTTTGAAATTGCTAGGGGAACTTTTAAACATTAAACTGTTGAAAGAGGTAGGCCATGCCTTGACCTTCATCGCCAATTGATATGTATGATTTGCTTCTTTTGCAAAGGAAAATATAATATACCTGTAAATTTTTGCATTATGTTCTCACGATGCTCTTGTTACCCTTGAGGATTTAAGTTGCTTGGATTCGGCCAGCTTGGGAACCCAACTACACATGGGCAGCCCTCCCTATATAAAGAGCTTGCCTGAAGGCACTTGCATCTTTTGTTCTCTTTTGTCAGGAGGTGACTCAAGAGGGGAAGTACGATAGGGTTTAATATAGTATATTTTCCTTTGCAAAACAAACAAATTTCAGCCAGCCTTCATGGGGGCCAGCAAATTTATGTTTGTTGTTGCTGGAAAATATACTATGCCTTACCTGTCAATTTTTGCATTGACAGTTGACCTTGTCCGAGTTGGAATCCTAGGGTTCCAAAGCTGGCGATTCCCCCTCGAAGTCCGAGACTCCGAGAACTTTTTTTTTAGAGAAGATTGCTCATTGGGGAAAAAAAGAGGGTTTCGTCGGTACTTGAGAGGAATGGACAAAAGGTTTGCCTTTTTCGATGTAGATCCTGATTTCCTTGGCGATGCAGATGATCATTCGAGTTCCAATTTGATAGAGAATCTAGTGTAAGTTTGATAATACATTCTCAATCAAATCCTCCCACTTCTGGTTAACAAAAGGAATGCTGGCGCACCCCACAACCGCAAGTCTGAATCATGAATAAAAACCACACATTGAGCGAACTCAAACCCAGCCTCTGGCTCCACCACCCCTCCCCAGATTGCCGACTTTCAATTTTCCTGGACGATTTCTCCAATGGTAGACTGAAGGAATCAACTATCCTGAGCGACCATGTGGCCCGAGACTCATGGGAAAACACGCAATCCCTTGAACGTGGCGGTGAAAAGCCAGGGACGTCAGGTGGAAAATGTCAAATGGAGGGGTGACTGATTCATTTGCAGGATTAGTCACGAGACAAATTTGTTCATTCGAAAGGTGACAGTTGTCATCTTGTCTTCTGGAGTGGAGAACTATTGTGGGGTCGAATGTAGGTTCCAAGGGGCGGTTGAGTCCAAAGGACACCCGTTTTGTCGTCTTGCAGTGGTGTGATACGGTGTGGTTTAGTGATTCACTTGTGCTGGGGTGAAGGTGCAGCACGCGATGAGAATTTTCCCGCAAATCCCTGCAATGTTTGGACAGTGATTTTCGTGAAATCTCACTTAATGTGTTCACTTTAGCCAGCCTTGATTCTGTGGTCCAGGTTGGGACGTCCGTCTTTGAAGGATCCACTTGAAACATGGTTGTTTGCCACGCATGAGACAAACAGGAAGAAGGTGCATTCGTTTCGAAAACTTCTTCCATTTTTGACCCAGCTGCAAAGCAAGATGAGTGTTGGCAGAAGGTGGCATTTGTCTTTGAAGCCTTTTCCCATTCGTTGACCCAAGTGTTGAACAAGATGGGTTCAGGTGGGATGTTGCATACATCTTGCAAGCGTCTTTCCACTCGTTGACCTAGCTGCAGAGCAAGTGCTGGCGGAAGGTGGCATTCATCTTGAAAGCTTCTCTCCAATTGTTGACGCAGTTGTCGAGCAAGATGAGTTCCGACGGAAGGTCGCATTTGTCTGGAAATTTTCTTTCCATTGACTCAGTTGCAGAACAAGGTGAGTGTTGGTGGAAGGTGGCATTCGCCTTGGAGGCTTCATTCCATTCGTTGACCCAGCTGTGTAGCAAGACGAGTTCAGGTGGAGGGCTGCATTCATCTTGATTGTGATTTTCCATTTGTTGACTCAACTTCGGAGCAAGGCGAGTGCAGGTGGATGGTAAGTCTTCTTTTTGGAAGCTTCTTTCTCTTCGTTGAACCAACTGCAGAGCTCGATGAGTGCAGGTGGATGGTGGCATTTGTCTTGAAAGCTTCTTGCCATTCATCAACTCAGCAGTCGAGTGAGATGAGTTCAGGCATAAGGTCGCATTCATCTTGCGTCTATCCATTCGTTGACCCAGCTGCGGAGCAGGACGAGTGGAGGGGGATGGCAGCTTTTATCTTAGGAGCTTCTTTCCCTTTATCGACCCAGCTGTAGAGTTAGTTGAGTTCGGGTGGAAGGATGCATTCGTCTTTATTGCTTCTTTTCATCCGCTGAATCCGCTGCCAAGCAAGAAGAGTACTGGCAGATGGTGGCTTTTGTCTTGAAGGCCCCTTTTCTTCACTGACCCTGAGCAAGATGAATTCATGCAGAAGGTCGCTTTGTCTGGAAAACTTTTTTTTTTTATTTATTGACTCAGCTGCATGCAGTGACCCAGTTGTAGAGCAAGATGAGGTCAGGCATCGGAAAACATCGGTCTTGTGAAAAGGGTCTTCACTCGATGTTTTGGCTCCTGCCAGCATGAGCAGTGGCAGAGGATGGAGCATCGGCTTTGTAAATGGGTTCCGCGTGGGCACAGTTCCACGAAAGGAGGGGTGGCCGACTCAAATCTGACTTGTTCCTCATCTGAAGAACTTGGGGTCTTTCCACCTCTTGTTCAGGATATCTTGCTTCGGAAGCGTTACGAAAAGGTGGCTACAACAAATGCTAACAAGGCGGGAGAAGTGTCGGATTTTGGCTATAGATGGTGCCACTGGGGATCAGTCCAGGTGTGGCGTGCGGAAGGAAAAACTCTCTTTTGGGTGGTGTTTCCGTGGTGATAAAAAAAAAAACATGTTGAGGTCATTGTTTCCAGAATTGTCAGCTCCAGCTTGATGGCATAATGGCAGAAGTTGGGTAGTTCAACTATTGAACCCAATATCGTGAAGCTGTGTTCAACGGTGATGCTTGAAGTCATTCAATCTTGATTACGACGGATCGTCAGTCATCTTAGCTCTTGTGGCTTTTTTTTTTATGGTTGCGATTGCAACGAGCGGCCAAGCCAAAAGGGCAGTCGTTGTAAGTTCTAGATGAATTCCGGGGATAAGCGACAATCGAGACGAGATGTTAGGTTGGAAACGTTATGCTTCTAAAGGTGCACTCAGATGTGATTCACCACGAATGAGACGAGTAGGAAGAAAGTGGCATTCGTTTTGAAATTCCTTTTCATCCATTGATGCGTCAGTCGAATTGGATGAGTGCTGGACATTGGGTGCGAACGCACGACTGCATGTGCCTGAATTTTTTTTCCATTCGTTAACTCAGCTGCTGAGATGGTCGAATGCAGGTGAGAGATGGCATTCGGTCAGAAGCCTTCTTTTTTCATTTGATGAATTAGCTGTGAAGCAGGAAGGGTTCAGCAGAGAACCAAACATCTGATGGCTGAATTCTCTTCGTTGACGCAGCTGTTGATGGAAACGAGGGCGAAAACGGCATCCGTCTTGAAAGCGTCAGTGCATTCATTGACGCTTTTTCTATTCGTTGACGCTGTTGTGGAGCAAGATTGGTTCCAGCGGAAGATTGCTGACGTTTGAAGGTTCTTTGCCTTTCGTTGACACAGTTGTTGATGGAGATGAAGGCGAGAGCGGCATTTGTCTTGAAAAGGTCAGTCCGTTCATTGACGCTGTTGCTGACGTCTTGATGGTCTTCATTTATCCAGTGATTCGGCCATCAAGGGAATCGAGGGCGAAGCAGGTAATCATCCAAAAGGCTTCTTCATAAAACGTTCACTCAAGTCATTGGCTCGGCCAAGAATGCGACGAGTGATAGTGTTGAAAACAGCAATTGTTTCAGAAGCTTCACTAAATGCGTTGGCTGTAGCCAAGCTTGAGACGATCTGCAAAAGCTGGAATGCTGGTCTCATAGAAAGGTTCACTCAAAAATGACCGTGCCACGAATGAGACAAGCAGTGATTGAAGGCATGAATTGTCTTAAAAGCTTCACTCAATTTTACGGCTGAAGCCAAAACTGAGACGAGCGGTCGAGCGGAAAACTGCGTAAGTCTTGAAAGATGACTTGTGTTAACTTCACTCAATGCGTGGTTTTTAGCCACGGTTGAGACGAGCTGTGGTCTGAAGAGCATCATTATCTTGAATTGCGGTCCAACTGGGCAGGACGAGAGGTCGAGACAACATCATTCATCCCTCTTTTCTTTTGTTCACTCGATACGTGGATTTAGTCTAGCTGCGATCGAGGTGAGCGGTCGTGTTAGCACGAGGTTGCTTGGCTGTTTACTAGATGCATGTCTGGTTATGATTGAGACAAGTTGAAAGAGCTGGAGACGACGATTATTTGAAAATACTTCACTCAAAATGTGGGCTTTGGTGTCGAGACGAGCAAAGCAGATGTGTTCATGACACTGGTTCAGCTCAAGTTGGAGAGGGATGTCGATGGAGGCGACTGCTGGAAGAGACGAAACTATTGCTGGCAGAGGCAGTGAGCGAGCAGTGGTGGCGCCCCACAGCGGCAAAATTGACAGCTTGCATGGCAAAGAGTAGCAGCATTCACAACTGGATAAAACGTCAGGCGAAAGCAAGCCAAATGCTGGCGGGAGCAAATGTTCAGGCATGGTGTCACCCCAAAGTGGAAAATTGGTGAAATGCATAGTATAGGGAAGAGTTGTGCATTCACGAATAAAGCGTATGAGAGATGGAGGGTAACAAGGTGGGGAGAGAGGATGAAGCGACCATCTGGCAGGTCGCTTGAGAACAAAATATGACAGTGCTTTCTGGCAACTTCTTTATATAAGGAGGGCTGCGCATGCACAGTTAAGTTTCCAAGCTGGTCGAATCAAAACAACTTAAATCCTCAAGGGTACTGAGAGCATCATGAGAATATAATACAAAAATTGACAGGTATAGTATATTTTCCAGCAACAAGAAATACAATTTATCGTATGTTAAAGTACCTTATGGCCCACTTTACATTTTTTGCTTAGAATTTTTCTTATTTTATGCAAAGATAACGGTACTGGATAATTTTGTAATGCAAATTTTATGACGGAATTATCTACGCGTTAGTGTGTAATACCTTCAAGGCCGAATTTCGATTGAAATGCGGATTTCCGACCATTCACTGAAACTATGTCATTCATGTACATTTGTCTATAATTATTTAGGTCTAACTTTTACAGCTTTGATTACCAATACATTTCTACTGATAGTGTTACATATGTTGCATTGTTACACCAGACTTAGTAAAATATTTACATGCTTGCCTCACATTAAAATTATATCATGTGTGCTTACACTGACATTCCACTAACACAGGTGTTTTACTCTAGATCTACATCAAGTCGCCATTTCAACACCTAAACTACTTTATGTACAGACACGTCGTGAAACAAAGACAGAACAAAGTAGAATTTTTCATTAAGGTACTGTATACACTGCAAGATGCACAGTTGGTTGGAAAATTATTAAAAATGGTAATCTTTAAAAAAAAGTTTTTGTCGTTAACAAATTTTATCTTACAAAAAAAATCAATCTTAGTGCTGCCATTGATCCAGGCAACTTCACATTCTTTCACATTTTCTCAGATAAAATTGTAATTGTAATTGTATTTTAAATTTTGTATATATTAGTTTAACCCTGTTGTACCAACTTATAGTTGAATAAATGCTTTTTTCTAGATTTTGTAAGCACATTCTGTAATATTTTTCACTTTGGGCTTCAAACTTGCTCGTGTATAGTTACCAGAGCATCCTTTGCATTTTGGATCATTGCGTTTGCTAACTCAATTTGTAAACGAAATAAAATCAATCTTATTGCATGTGAAGTTGATTGACTGGCATTGAAATACTAAATTTCCACACAGCCTTACTTCGTTTTTTTTCCACATTTTCATAAATTTGTACACTATATTTAATTTTTCACATATGTTCACATTTTTTATAGCGGTAACATGCCTTTTGCCCCATCTAGACACACGCTAGTGTGTCGCCGCCAAGTAGACGTTTTATTGTTGTTGGAGCTTAATTGTTAGAGCGTAATTGTTAGAGTGTAATTGTTGTCAGATGGCGGCTCACTAGCAGACTGTGTCTTTTAACTGAAACCAACTTATACGTGATTTCAGCATACTGGTGTAAATTCCCCATGCGGTAGAAATCTTTGAAAATCGTTTGAATCAGGTGTCTTGGGTCCAGTAACAAAGAAAAACTCAACACGAAAATGTGGGAACGTGTCCTTCATGGAGAAAAAGTGTCCTCAATAACGTTGATTTGTGTTACTGGTAACTAGTAACTAGTAACTAGTCCGCAGGCTCCCATCTCATAGGGTATAACGACACGTCTACAGCTGATTCGGGAAAGTTGCCAGATCTAAATTGCGACAGACAGGTAAAGCGTCATATGGGAAGTGCCTTTTTCTAAAATGGGGGTTGCAGCTAGAAGCACGTGGTCCTGAAGTGGCTCGTAAGTGCAAAATTATTGTTGTAACCATTATTTGTATTGTCATCCAACAGTAAATTATAACATGCTTAAGTGTTACACGCTTATCGTTTCAGTACCTAATTGTCAGAATTCATTGTTTTGCAAATAGGCGGTTCACTAAGAGACGGAGTATCTTTTATTGCAAAGGTTTGGTCGTTTTTTCCCACCATATCCAAATAGTTTTATTTTTTTACGGTACGCGAATTCAAAATGAATTATCTGCCCCACGACCCGAATAAATTTCTCATTACTGGTTTAATAAGACACAGGGTATCTTTTATTCCATAGGAATTGATTAGGTCCTTGCAATTACCATACTGTTACGCTTGTTATTAATTTATTTGGAATGATAATAGCAAGTGTGAAATTATAAATGAGAACATTCATACAATAAAATAACTCAGGACAAAAAAGGTAGGGGTGACAATTACACCGTGGGATTTTTTGTACATTCACAGGCCTATGAAAGTCGTGATATCCACCCAAAACCAAAACTGGTAAGAGAAGCCGCCAAGTTTCCAAAAAGGGTCGGCCTTTCAAAGTATCATTCAACCGGGGGAACGCCGCCAAGGTTAATCCTATTAACCAAGTTAATCGCACCTACTAATAGTTCGTAGGTTAAATGAAAACTTGAAGATTGCTACCGCTAGTAGCAATCTTCTAGTTTTCATTTAACCTACGAACTATTAGTAGGTGCGATTAACTTGGCTAATAGGATTAACCTTGGTGGCCTTTCCCTGGTTGAATGATATCACTACTTTGAAAGGCCGACCCTTTTTGTAAACTTGGCAGCTTCTCTTACCAGTTTTTGTTTTGGGTGGATCCGAGATACCTAATGGAAGACTTAATTTTGTTAACAAGAGTTGGTGTTGAACGATTTGCTCGTTTTCCCCAAATCCTGGGTAGATTGGGTCCGTCAGGAGCAGTAAGAGAACACGCTGTTCTTGCGCCATATAGTAGATCTATGCCATGCGACCGTAGTTGATTATTTGAGGGGAGTCCTCTTTGGTTAAAAACTAATGCTGGCAGAATTGAGTTAAAAACCATTGGTGTATGTACTGCGAGGGACAAAGCTGCAGGACTCAGTCTACTTGCATGCGTTCAGATGCACTTTCCACCATGTCTTGCCTTGGTTAAAGGTACAATTCACTGGTATGGCTTGTTGGTCTTGGCCTGGAAGGAAGAAATACCGTTCTTGTCTTTGTGAGGCATGTAGGCTTAGCAAACCACACAGGGCCAAATTTGGTAAAGTGCGGCTATTTTAGAGGTGGCTCAAAGCCAAACCAGCTTGAGTGTCTGGGGAAGTGCTAAGCTCCCCAAGCAGGGTCTAAGGCAAATCAGTGCTGAAGTTTTTTTTGCTGTAGTGTTCTACCGGACTTCAGGAAAGCCATTCCAAACTAATTATTAATGTTGTCTTCAGTAATCGAAAAAATGGCCCACAGCATGGGAATAGAGGGAGGGGGGGGTCATAGTAATGCAGCTACCTGCTAATGTATGTAGGAAGAGTTTGCTGCAACCTAAGCCAAAGTTTATAGAAAACATTCTCATTCATTGTTGCTGATTCCGTATCGAAATTCACTAATTGTTATAAGTGGTTATAAACACACATGAATCTCATTGGATCAAAGCCAGTGCTTAATTTTTTACATTTTTAATTGGAACTCCACCGATCTGTGCGTGGATGGGAAAAACAAGTATTTCAACAGAATCTTTTCTGAGTTTAATAAACCATGCTTTAAAAAAGTTGGTGTACGAAAACTTGAAATAAACGAGATGCATTTAGAAGTAAAACGAATTTTAATATTTGTATAGCATTCTTGTAGGTGATGTTTTGTTTTCTGTTCATGATACTGTAGCTGAGGTTAGATCAAATTTTCTTAAATTTTAAGTATTTCAGTGCTGGTCATCTGAAAGTCCTGAAACAATACAAACGCAGAAATGGCTCAATAAAAAATAACTGAAATGACTTTCAGCACCATGAAGAATTAAACCCTGGACAAATACCTGATAAAAATAAAAATTTAAAACTCTCCCCAACTTGGAGAACGCATCTGGTTCCTAATAGTTTGTCACAATATGTCGATGCTTCTTCAGAGCGCTGAGGTTTCTTTTATGCATCACTGTGTACTCCTACTCAGCTACAGTTTGCTCAACTTGTAAGGGATATAGACAGCCAGGAGCTAATAAGTACGTGGAAGTGTCCATGTTGTGACCATCATTTCATATTCCATCCGTTGTCATAAAATCGTCTGGGAGAGAAGCTCTGGGATTTGTATCCTGAATCCATCCCAGTTGATTCACCATTGCCAGAATCGTATTTTACCAAAGTAATGCTAAAAGGCGTCAACTTTCCACAAAGTACGTGAACCAGCGACGATTCAGGAGGCAAAACAGGCAATTTTTTTTTTACAGCAGTCGGCCATGGCTTGAAGAAGTAATTTCACTGCTTCACATTTGTGGAATGCTGTTGCACGCAGAGGTCCACTTGCCTTGACTAATCGTAGCATGAGTGGTGTTTTGCGTGCCTATCTATTAGGTTAAACCCAATTTAGCTTATTTTTAACATGGGTTAACCCAAGAGGTAATTGCAATCTGTCACTCCACTTTGGCCGCACGATCGCAACCCAGAACGAGAGATGGAACATATAATAATATTTTCACGGACAATAGCAATGGGGTCTCCTTTAAGATGCTCCTGAAACAACCTGATATATGTATTCAGTGACAATGCTGTTTAGAAAACTTGCCATCTAAAGGAACTAAGATCCCAAAATAAGGAGCAAGTATTGGAATGTCCTGGGTAGCCACAAGGAGCCAGCAAGCACATGATCTTAAAAATGGCCAAACTTTACCCTATATTTGGAGTTATTAGAGAGAATGGGAATCCGATAAGGGTCTCTCATGTTCTGGTTTGTTATTTTTGTTGGTTTGTCAGCAATCTGTCTTTGTTTCCAAGTTTAGAAGAGTGGGTGATATCACGGCACTAGCGTGTCACCATCAAGATGTTGAGGTTTCATTGTTGTGGCATTGTTGTTGTTGCATGAATGCAGCAAGTGTAAGGATGTGTCTTTATCTGGAGCGAAAGTTTTATTGACTACAAATAGCAGCTGGATAATATATCTGCATGCGACAAAAACGGCTGCAAATCTGTTAGTCAATCGAGTATTACGTTCCCGGAATGTAGGGCAAAGGTTTTCTTTCGTTGGACGACTGTTTCTACGTAAAAATTGCTACCACAAATCGTTCATTTTATAATAGTTACTGGCTAGCTAACTAGTTAACTAGCTAGCTACCGACTAGTTAACTAGCTAGCTAGCAAGCTACCAGCGGCCCAGAAGTCATGTTAATTTTCATAGATTTTAAGAAGCCGATTGTCTTTACCTCACGAAATAAAAGTTGCTGTGTGCATTAGGCAACATGAATTATTCTGGCCGGTTCTCAGCCCCTCTCCAAGCAGCAGGCAGTCGATAACCATAATAGGTTCTCTGTGTTGTCTCCAGAGGCTGAGTCCTCTGGCAGCGAGGTTCCACTGGTTCCTGACAGTGTTCAAATGTGTGTATCACCGAGTACTTCTTTGGGCGTCCGCACAACAAGTCGCCCTGTTCGTCAAAGTGTCGTTGGTGTGGGGTTTCCTCTTCCTCCTCGTGTCTCCAACTTAGGCTCTGGTTACGTTGCTGGTGATAGTGGTGGTGTCGGTGCAGTTGGTGACGCTGATGGTGCATCAAGTAGTGCTGTTGGTGGTGTTCATCTGGTCAAGGGGGTGGTTCATTCCCCACCCCAAGGACTCCCATGTGCAGTGCCATTTCTCCCTCGGATGAACCAGGAGGTGACCAGCCTATTCATGCAGCGAGTTGGGCCGACAGCTCTTAAGAGCTCATGATTCCAACATGCTAGAGGGTGATGACGACGTGGAATTGTTGAGATTCCAGGTGATCCCTTAGCTTTGATTATTTCCCCTGTTTTCCCTGCTTTATCCCATGCTGCTGGGTTATCCTTAGCCTTCTCTTCTCGAACGTAATTCTTGGTTTGATCCTAGAATTTTAGAGGGGCGGCTAATAAAGTTGAGGATATAGAAAATTCGTGTAAGAAGGTCTAGGGATTGTGGACACCAGACTGCCTACTGGAGTTTCCCCCATTTTCCAGGGATATTGCTGTATTGCAGGTCCTGCACCTTCTGGGGTCCACATGTTTCTTAAGGATGGGGTAGTTTCCTCTCCTCCCCTCCCTCTGACCAGTGCTGGAATAGATTCTTGCATATTTAGTATTCGGTGGTAGTCAAAATGGGTTACTATTGGCTGTGTACACGCTGTCGGGCATTTTTCTAGGCAAGAGTGGGTGGGGTGGGTTAACTCGCTTCCCAGATCAATCTGGGGGGCGATTTCAACATACACCACTGGCTCTGGGGCAGTCATTGCTGCAATACCAGGGTTAACGTTTTAAAAAGCCAGCAAGTGCACATGTATACAGTATACAGTATACATGTGCACTTGCGGCTTTTTAAAACGTTAACTACTTTTAGTGCTTTTATTCTGGCAATACCAGGGGGCATCTGATCGCTGATTCCCTGGACAGTCTTGATCTTGAGGTGGTCCAGTCAGGGGTATCCTCTTTTCTGAGACGTCATAGCGCGTCTTTCCAGGAATCCGTCCTGAATCTGTTCCTCTGCTCTGCTGGTCTGGACCAAGGATTTTCCTTTGAAGTTTCCTCAGATCTTGTGGGCAGTGACCACTTCCCCGTGGCCCTGGCCTGCACCGTTGCTCGTGCCTTTGTCCCGCCTGCCCTTTGGAGTTCTGGTGGACCAATTGTTGCGTCTGGTGACTTTGCCCTCTGGATCCAAAAGTGGGTCAGGAGGAAGACTGGCCCCAGGGGACCAGGTACTGTTAAGACTGGTGGTGCTGGAAGGCTCTCTGTGTGGTGGTCCCCACCTTGCCATATTGCTATTAGAGATAAGCGGAGAGCCTTGCAGAGGTTCCAGCAGGTTAGGAATGATCACAGGTGGTGTGAGTACATTGGAGTCTCTCAGGGATGTTTATTCTCCGCAGTGAGAAAGCCCAGTTTGGCTTCAGGCTTTGCAACCGGGTCTCACTGGGCATGCCGCTGTCTCAAGTTTGGTCTCTTGTCCGGCCACAGGCTGCGCGCCTTGTGGTGTCATAGGTACTTGATGACACGGAGAGGTCCGGAAATGGCTGTGGCATTTAATGAAAATTTTGCGTCAGTTTTTGGGTCCCCGAAGGGTCCCCCCACCTCCATCAGTGGGTGGTGGGGTTTCTGAACTTGAGCGTCTGGATCTCTCAATTTTCTGATCCAACTTGATGCAGCCCTTAACTCCTGTAGGGCCTGAGGTGCCTGTGGGATTGACAAGGTTTCTAACTCCGATCTCCAGGGCTTTGACAGCTGCGGCCATTCCAAGTTGCTCGGGTTTCTCCAGAGCTGGTTTGATGGTGCGCTAATACCGCAGGCTTGGCTTTTTTCCGGTTCTAGTCCCAGTGTTGGGGAGGGGCCTATAGACTTAGTGTTAAGGGCTATAGGCCTATTGCCCTCTTCTCCTGCCCTCGGAAGGTTTACGAGATGATTCTTGTAAACAGGCTTGTGTGGCAGGTGGAGAGGTCAGAAAGGCTATATGGTGCGTAGTTTGGCTTCTGGAAACATTGCGGGGCTCAGGATGCAGTCCTGTTCCTTGAATCGGGCATTAGGGAGGCGTAGCGCAATGACTGCTTCACTGTGGCTGTCTGCCTGGACATCTGGGCTACTTACGACATGGTGGATGTTTCGTAGATGGGGCACGCCTTTGATGGCCTGGAGTCAGCCCGAAACTTAAGAGAGCTATTCTGGCCCTCCTTGGGACTCGGTGCTTTGCGACCAGGGTGGACGGTTCTTGTTCCAGTGTTCGGTACACTGACAAAGGTCTCCCGCAGGGCAGTTGTCTTATCCCCGCAATCTTTGCTGTAGCTATCAACGCAGGGCTAGTGCAATTTAGTACCTCTGTCAATGTGGTGGCTGACAAGTAAGGATCTGTCTTCTCTCCTGGTCTCTCTGGAAAGTGCTATTGAGCACGGCTCTCAGCTTCTTGATGTTAGGGGGCTCGCTCTGTCCACGGCTAACACAGAGTTGATGATCTTCCACTGCGGGCCGGCCGTTGCAGGCTGTATTGTTATTGCTGTGGATTGGTTGGTTGTGACGTCCAAGCCCAGGGTAATATACCCTGGGTTTTGGTTGGACCCAAGCCTGGATTTGACTCATGACGCCGCTGTCAGGGAAAATGTCTCCAGGCAGACCAGTGTGCTTCATGCGGTCGCGAACAACAAGACCACGGCACGACGTGCTGTTGTTACCACTTTTTACAGTGTGTATGTGCGGGCCTGTGTGAACTTTTACCCTTCTATTTTTGCTGGTTCTACCCAGGCGATCAGGAGTGTGCAGGTTGCCCTGAATGTCTGCCTGTGGACTGTTTCAGGTTGTCTGCCATCCACCCCTGTTCAGGCTCTCCCGGTGGAAATAGGTGAGGACCCGGGAACCCCTCATCAGGATCTGCCATTGGGCGATTATCAGGGGCAGGGAGGACCCCTTGTCACTTATCGAGGACTATGCCTCTCTCCCTCGTGATGCCGTGAGCTTCTAGGCACGCCTGGGTTGGGTGCGTCCTTCCTCCTGGACGCCGAGTTGGTGGAATTCCCCAGGCCGACTCTGGTCCACCAACTGTGTACGTGGGTCTGGTGCGAGGTTGCAAATGCAGCAATCTGGGCACTAGTGAGGGGCCCTTCGTGCCAGTGTCCAGGTTTTCTGTGAAGCCTCGTTCTTTCATGAAACTTCTGGTGGATGGATTGGTGTTTGTATTCCCAGCCTCCGGTTGGAGTACAGTTATTTCATTGAGGCCCTGCCCTCTGCCTTTGTCGGGGAACTTGCAGCAATCTCTCTGGCTTTGGATGTTGGCATTGATTATCGTCTTCCCAGGTTATGCATTCTGACTGACTGTCTCGCCGGTGGTTTTCTGAAATGTAGTTTCGGTGCCATGTCAGTGGCACATCCCATTGTGTATGAGGTTGGGTCGAAGATCTATGTTGCCATCCTGTCTGGGCTCTCTGCTGTTGTAGCCTGGGTCCCAGCACACTCCGGGATCTTTGGAAAAGAATTGGTGGGCAGCCTCGCTAAGCGTGGCTATGTGAGGTGTAATGTAGTGACCATTCCTGTGAGCCCCAAGGACCTGTGTCCTGTGGTATCCAGGATCTTTGGTGTGGTGTGGGCTGACTGGTGGGCTGGCAGGTCCACTGGCCGTGCTCTGTTTGATATACACCCCTCTGTGGCTGTACATAAAGCCTTGGGTGGCCTGTTGCGTCACGACTCTGGCTTGATTTCCAGGTTGCGGACTGGGCATGTCCAGGTCCGTGCGCACATGTTTCATCTCGGGTGGTCGCGTACCCCAACCTTTTTTTGTGGGAAGAGTCCCGAGACTGTCGGGCACTTCCTTCTCGATTGTCCCTTGTGGGACGACCAATGTTGCTTCCTCCTTCAAGGGGCGGACGACCGCTTGCGCCAGGTTTTAGGTGCCCCCCCCCCCCCCCACACTCTGTGGCGCATCATCATTCTTTGCACCAGATCCTTCGATTCTACAAGGCTACAGGTCGGTTTTCCGAGACTGATAGCTGCTCCTCTATGTGCCGGTCCTAACACCGGGGAGGTCTGTAGGGCTTCTGCAGGTGGGTTCATTGAAGCTGTGTCTTGAGATATGTTGGGTCACCTGGGCTCCAAGGTCGAGGTTGTGTACGTTGGTGTGATGGGTCAAGAGACTTAACTCTGCTCCCAGGGTCAT
Organism: Lithobius niger; assembly: GCA_023313725.1. NCBI lineage: Eukaryota > Metazoa > Arthropoda > Chilopoda > Lithobiomorpha > Lithobiidae > Lithobius > Lithobius niger. The sequence continues at coordinate 58,835 of JAHWFP010089369.1, forward strand.
CGAAACAGTGTTGGTTGTTGGTTTCGATGCTGTACAGGGTGTAAGTTGCTAGGGTAGGTTAGTTTTAAGTTTAATTTCAGTTGTAGTGTAGAGTGTATGGCTTGTGGCCATTTAGACTCTGATAAGATAAATAAAATTAAAATAACCCTAAAATTATTGTTCGATATTGTTAAAAGTATTGTGTGGGCCGCGTTTCTCGTGTTTCGTGAATGCATGTAAAGCGTTGATCGGTTAATCGGAAATGATGGACTGTAATAGCAAATATCTGTCCAGCGTAAGTCTCCCATGCTACTACAAGTTGCATTGTTATTGTTAAAGAAAATCCGCCTTAGCCATCAAGAAGCGGTCAACAATAACGAACAACATGAGAATTTTTATCTCGATGTATAGAATAAATATTTGGCTCCTATTTACAAATAATTAGTTATTTTCAGTTTGCATTAAAAGAAATTATTCGACTAGAAAATAAAACAAAATACCAATGTGCTATCATGACGTATATCTGGCTTGCGGAATTCCTCCATGCTAAATATAAGTTGCATTGTTACAGAGAATTAACATAATCCAATAGAACCGTCAACAAACTACGTGAGAATTATCGATCGAAAATGTATAATTTCTGTAGAATTAATACTTGGCTCTTTTCTGCGAGTAATTAGTTATTCCTTTTAAAGAAATCATTCAAATACCAAAACCACAAAATCATAAAATCACATAAGTTACCAAAACAACTTATATCTAGACAAATTCAAGGCCGAAAACGTTTTAAACTTCACCAGTAAAGCTTCAGCAAGGTTACAACCAAAAGCGTAAAGAACCCAGAACATCATAAGTAACAAATAAAATTATGTTATGAGCGGTGTTATGTTAGTCGTGATATATAAACCAAAAACATTAAATTGTAAGCAAAAAACCCGCCAAGTTTCAGCCGTTGAAGGTATGTGATATCAAAAAAGAACAAAGTTCCACTGATTAGACATACAGCGCAACTTTAAAACTTGGCGCATTGCAAGCCTTTCATTTGGAAGACTCAAAATGCACAAACTGTATCAAGAGAAGCGCTAGTACATTGTTACTGTTATTGTTGCTGTTTCACTATTGTTTCAAGCAACACGAATAGAAAAAATTGTACCTCTCATCATCGGTGAGGCAGATATCCCAGTTTAGGTTCACACTTCCTAAAAACAAACAACAACAACAACAACGTAGCGAAATAACACAACAAGAAGACAATAAATCTGTTCTGGGCATAAAAACTATTTACGAACTGCTAAAACTTACTATTTTTGTAACGTGTGGAAGAATTCATAAACAATGCTGTGTTATATGCCACACTAACAGCTAAAGCGTAGATCGCTATCAAGAGCTGTAAAAATTAATTGTAAATTGATTATCCATAGACTAATTCAAACAAAATATATTTTACTTAGTATTAAAAAAAACGCTTAAGTGTATAAAATACGGATGTAAGCCTTAAAAAACTTCAAGCTGGTAAAGGAACAGATATTAGAAAAAGACATGTAAGCCATCAGTGTCGCACTAATTTGCAGCATCCCAAAAAACAAGCTGGAGCTTCTTTTACACGTATTAGTGCAATGCTGATAGCTTACGTCTTTTTCTAATATCTGTTCCTTTAGAGCTGTAAGTTTTTTACAACCGTAATTTATATGCTTAAGCGTTTTTTTAATACCGATATCTATTATTATTTTTTTCTTGTTACAGCAAAAATAACAAAGAAAGGATTGTTGCAATCACCTTAAAATAACTATTATAAGAGAGCCTATTTAATACACAATGTTAAGCTATAAAAATTAAAAATAGGTTCTCAGGCTCGATCCCCTACAAGAAGTACAACAACAATTGTAGTCACCTTAAAATAACTGTTATAAGGAGCCTTTTTAATATAAAATTTTAAGCTATAAAAATTCATAATCGGTTCTTGGTTCGATCTCTAGGTGAGAGCAAAATTTTTCCAACAAGAACAACAACAGTTGCAGTCAGATTAAAATTGCGTTCAAAAGGCCCTACACTTCTTCATATCTCCGTTTTAAGCTATAAAACTTGAGCAACAGTTCATTGGTTCGAATCGTGCACATGGAGCTAAAAAGCCATGAAATGTTGTACACAAGTCAATTCTTAGCTTATAAATCCAGCTTGCTATGGAACCCCTTGAAATACCCCCTAAGGCCCCTTCCTGCACCCCCACCGTACTCACCTGTATGAGCTTATTTACCAAAAAATTCTTGCTGATCGTGCTAAAACATGAATAGTTACACAAGTCATTCTTAGCAGTAAATCGAACTAGAATTGTTTGGTCGTCAGCCTTACGATAGGACACAGGGAGACACTGGGGCCTTTGGGTTTATCTCGTGGGGTTCCATAATTATGTAATTCTATTTCGAGTGCCATAATGCATGTTTTTAGTACGTTCAGCAAGAATTTGTTGGTCTTTGATGCTTCATGGGGGTGGGTACACAGACGGATGATGAGGGGGGGGGGGGCCTCTGGTGGTATTTTATGGGGATCCACGGTTGGTTCGATTTTTACTAAGAATCACTGGTGTACCAGAATGTATGCTTTTAGTACGATCAACAAGAATTTTTTTGGGTATCAGCCTCAT